>JAKVIS010003524.1:0-16815 GCA_033119425.1 Bufotes viridis
CACCCCAGAACAAAATATATCCTTTGCCGGACACTAGTAAACTTGGCCAGCCACAGCTTAAACACCAGATTTAGGGGATTGCTATTTTGGCAATTGAATTTCACCCCACAACAAAATATATCCCTTGCCGGACACTAATAATCTTGGCCAGCCACAGCCGGAACACCAGATTTTGGGGATTGCTATTTTGACAATTGAATTTCACCCCAGAACAAAACTTGTCCTTTGCCGGAGACTTTTAAACTTGGCCAGCCACAGCTGAAACCACTGATTTACGGTATCGCTATTTTGGCCATTGAATTTCACCCCAGAACAAAATCTATCCTTTGCCGGACACTTTTATACCTGGCCAGCCACAGCTTAAACAACAGATTTAGGGGATTGCTATTTTGGCAATTGAATTTCACCCCAGAACAAAATCTATCCTTTGCCGGACACTGTTAAACTTGGCCAGCCACAGCTATAACCACTGATTCACGGTATTGCTATTTTGGCAATTGAATATCACCCCAGAAAAAAAGTATACCCTTTGCCGGACACTAATAGACTTGGCCAGCCACAGCTGGAACACCAGATTTAGGGGATTGCTATTTTGTCAATTAAATTTCAACTCCAGAACAAAATCTATCCTGTGCCAGACACTAGTAAACTTGGCCAGCCACAGCTGGAACACCAGATTTAGGGGATTGCTATTTTGGCAATTGAATTTCACCCCACAACAAAATATATCCTTTGCCGGACACTAATAAACTTGGCCAGCCACAGTTGGAACACCAGATTTAGGGGATTGCTATTTTGGCAATTGAATTTCACCCCAGAACAAAATCAATCTATTGCCGGAAACTATTAAACTTGGCCAGCCACAGCTGAAACACCAGATTTAGGGTATTGCTATTTTGGCAATTGAATTTCACCCCAGAAAAAAATTTATCCTTTGCCGGACACTGTTAAACTTGGCCAGCTACTGCTGGGACACCAGATTTATGGGATTGCTATTTTCGCAATGGAATTTCACCCCAGAACAAAATCTTTCGTACGCCGGACACTAGTAAACTTGGCCAGCTATAGCTGGAACACCAGATTTAGGGATTTCTATTTTGGCAATTGAATTTCAACTCCAGAACAAAATCTATCCTGTTGCCGGACACTAGTAAACTTGGCCAGCCACAGCTGGAACACCAGATTTAGGGGATTGCTATTTTGGCAATTGAATTTCACCCCACAACAAAATATATACTTTGCCGGACACTAATAAACTTGGCCAGCCACAGCTGGAACACCAGATTTAGGGGATTGCTATTTTGGCAATTGAATTTCACCCCAGAACAAAATCAATCCATTGCCGGACACTAATGAACTTGGCCAGCCACAGCTGGAACACCAGATTTAGGGGATTGCTATTTTGGCAATTGAATTTCACCCCACAACAAAATATATCCTTTGCTGGACACTAATAAACTTGGCCAACCACAGCCGGAACACCAGATTTAGGGGATTGCTATTTTGACAATTGAATTTCACCCCAGAACAAAACCTGTCCTTTGCCGGAGACTTTTAAACTTGGCCAGCCACAGCTGAAACCACTGATTTACGGTATTGCTATTTTGGCCATTGAATTTCACCCCAGAACAAAATCTATCCTTTGCCGGACACTAGTAAACTTGGACAGCCACAGCTTAAACACCAGATTTAGGGGATTGCTATTTTGGCAATTGAATTTCAACTCCAGAACAAAATCTATCCTGTTGCCGGACACTAGTAAACTTGGCCAGCCACAGCTGGAACTCCAGATTTAGGGGATTGCTATTTTGGCAATTGAATTTCACCCCAGAACAAAATCAATCCATTGCCGGACACTATTAAACTTGGCCAGCCACAGCTGAAACACCAGATTTAGGGTATTGCTATTTTGGCAATTGAATTTCACCCCAGAAAATTTTTTTATTCTTTGCAAGACACTGTTAAACTTGGCCAGCTACTGCTGGGACACCAGATTTATGGGATTGCTATTTTCGCAATTGAATTTCACCCAAGAACAAACTCTATCCTTTGCCGGAGACTTTTAAAATTGGCCAGTCACAGTTGAAACCACTGATTTACGGTATTGCTATTTTGGCAATTGAATTTCACACCAGAACAAAATATATCCTTTGCCGACACTAATGAACTTGGCCAGCAACAGCTGGAACACCAGATTTAGGGGATTGCTATTTTGGCAATTGAATTTCACCCCAGAACAAAATATATCCTTTGACGGACACTGTTAAACTTGGCCAGCCACAGCTGAAACCACTGATTTACGGTATTGCTATTTTGGCAATTGAATATCACCCCAGAAAAAATATGTCCTTTGCCGTACACTAAAAACTTGGCCAGCCACTGCTGGGACACCAGATTTATGGGATTGATATTTTGGCAATTAAATTTCAACCCCAGAACAAAATCTATCCTGTGCCGGACACTAGTAAACTTGTCCAGCCACAGCTGGAACACCAGATTTAGGGGATTGCTATTTTGGCAATTGAATTTCACCCCACAACAAAATATATCCTTTGCCAGACACTAAAAACTTGGCCAGCCACAGCTGGAACACCAGATTTAGGGAATTGCTATTTTGGCAATTAAATTTCAACCCCAGAACAAAATATATCCTTTGCCGGACACAAGTAAACTTGGCCAGCCACAGCTGAAACACCAGATTTAGGGGATTGCAATTTTGGCAATTGAATTTCACCCCACAATAAAATATGTCCTTTGCCGGACACTAATGAACTTGGCCAGCCACAGCTGGAACACCAGATTTAGGGGATTGCTATTTTGGCAATTGAATTTCACCCCAGAACAAAATATATCCTTTGCCGGACACTAGTAAACTTGGCCAGCCACAGCTGAAACACTTGATTTAGGGGATTGCAATTTTGGCAACTGAATTTCACCCCACAACAAAATATATCCTTTGCCGGACACTAATAAAATTGGCCAGCCACAGCTGGAACACCAGATTTAGGGTATTGCTATTTTGGCAATTGAATTTCACCCCAGAAAAATTTTTTATTCTTTGCAAGACACTGTTAAACTTGGCCAGCTACTGCTGGGACACCAGATTTATGGGATTGCTATTTTCGCAATTGAATTTCACCCAAGAACAAACTCTATCCTTTGCCGGAGACTTTTAAAATTGGCCAGTCACAGTTGAAACCACTGATTTACGGTATTGCTATTTTGGCAATTGAATTTCACACCAGAACAAAATATATCCTTTGCCGACACTAATGAACTTGGCCAGCAACAGCTGGAACACCAGATTTAGGGGATTGCTATTTTGGCAATTGAATTTCACCCCAGAACAAAATATATCCTTTGACGGACACTGTTAAACTTGGCCAGCCACAGCTGAAACCACTGATTTACGGTATTGCTATTTTGGCAATTGAATATCACCCCAGAAAAAAATATGTCCTTTGCCGTACACTAAAAACTTGGCCAGCCACTGCTGGGACACCAGATTTATGGGATTGATATTTTGGCAATTAAATTTCAACCCCAGAACAAAATCTATCCTGTGCCGGACACTAGTAAACTTGTCCAGCCACAGCTGGAACACCAGATTTAGGGGATTGCTATTTTGGCAATTGAATTTCACCCCACAACAAAATATATCCTTTGCCAGACACTAAAAACTTGGCCAGCCACAGCTGGAACACCAGATTTAGGGAATTGCTATTTTGGCAATTAAATTTCAACCCCAGAACAAAATATATCCTTTGCCGGACACTAGTAAACTTGGCCAGCCACAGCTGAAACACCAGATTTAGGGGATTGCAATTTTGGCAATTGAATTTCACCCCACAATAAAATATGTCCTTTGCCGGACACTAATGAACTTGGCCAGCCACAGCTGGAACACCAGATTTAGGGGATTGCTATTTTGGCAATTGAATTTCACCCCACAACAAAATATATCCTTTGCCGGACACTAGTAAACTTGGCCAGCCACAGCTGAAACACTTGATTTAGGGGATTGCAATTTTGGCAACTGAATTTCACCCCACAACAAAATATATCCTTTGCCGGACACTAATAAAATTGGCCAGCCACAGCTGGAACACCAGATTTTGGGGATCGCTATTTGGCAATTGAATTTAACCCCAGAACAAAATCTATCCATTTCCGGACACTATTAAACTTGGCCAGTCACAGCTGAAACCACTGATTTACGGTATTGCTATTTTCGGAATAGAATTTCACCCCAGAACAAAATATATCCTTTGCCGGACACTAGTAAACTTGGCCAGCCACAGCTTAAACACCAGATTTAGGGGATTGCTATTTTGGCAATTGAATTTCACCCCACAACAAAATATATCCCTTGCCGGACACTAATAATCTTGGCCAGCCACAGCCGGAACACCAGATTTTGGGGATTGCTATTTTGACAATTGAATTTCACCCCAGAACAAAACTTGTCCTTTGCCGGAGACTTTTAAACTTGGCCAGCCACAGCTGAAACCACTGATTTACGGTATCGCTATTTTGGCCATTGAATTTCACCCCAGAACAAAATCTATCCTTTGCCGGACACTTTTATACCTGGCCAGCCACAGCTTAAACAACAGATTTAGGGGATTGCTATTTTGGCAATTGAATTTCACCCCAGAACAAAATCTATCCTTTGCCGGACACTGTTAAACTTGGCCAGCCACAGCTATAACCACTGATTCACGGTATTGCTATTTTGGCAATTGAATATCACCCCAGAAAAAAAGTATACCCTTTGCCGGACACTAATAGACTTGGCCAGCCACAGCTGGAACACCAGATTTAGGGGATTGCTATTTTGTCAATTAAATTTCAACTCCAGAACAAAATCTATCCTGTGCCAGACACTAGTAAACTTGGCCAGCCACAGCTGGAACACCAGATTTAGGGGATTGCTATTTTGGCAATTGAATTTCACCCCACAACAAAATATATCCTTTGCCGGACACTAATAAACTTGGCCAGCCACAGTTGGAACACCAGATTTAGGGGATTGCTATTTTGGCAATTGAATTTCACCCCAGAACAAAATCAATCTATTGCCGGAAACTATTAAACTTGGCCAGCCACAGCTGAAACACCAGATTTAGGGTATTGCTATTTTGGCAATTGAATTTCCCTCCAGAAAAAAATTTATCCTTTGCCGGACACTGTTAAACTTGGCCAGCTACTGCTGGGACACCAGATTTATGGGATTGCTATTTTCGCAATGGAATTTCACCCCAGAACAAAATCTTTCGTACGCCGGACACTAGTAAACTTGGCCAGCTATAGCTGGAACACCAGATTTAGGGGATTTCTATTTTGGCAATTGAATTTCAACTCCAGAACAAAATCTATCCTGTTGCCGGACACTAGTAAACTTGGCCAGCCACAGCTGGAACACCAGATTTAGGGGATTGCTATTTTGGCAATTGAATTTCACCCCACAACAAAATATATACTTTGCCGGACACTAATAAACTTGGCCAGCCACAGCTGGAACACCAGATTTAGGGGATTGCTATTTTTGCAATTGAATTTCACCCCAGAACAAAATCAATCCATTGCCGGACACTAATGAACTTGGCCAGCCACAGCTGGAACACCAGATTTAGGGGATTGCTATTTTGGCAATTGAATTTCACCCCACAACAAAATATATCCTTTGCTGGACACTAATAAACTTGGCCAACCACAGCCGGAACACCAGATTTAGGGGATTGCTATTTTGACAATTGAATTTCACCCCAGAACAAAACCTGTCCTTTGCCGGAGACTTTTAAACTTGGCCAGCCACAGCTGAAACCACTGATTTACGGTATTGCTATTTTGGCCATTGAATTTCACCCCAGAACAAAATCTATCCTTTGCCGGACACTAGTAAACTTGGACAGCCACAGCTTAAACACCAGATTTAGGGGATTGCTATTTTGGCAATTGAATTTCAACTCCAGAACAAAATCTATCCTGTTGCCGGACACTAGTAAACTTGGCCAGCCACAGCTGGAACTCCAGATTTAGGGGATTGCTATTTTGGCAATTGAATTTCACCCCAGAACAAAATCAATCCATTGCCGGACACTATTAAACTTGGCCAGCCACAGCTGAAACACCAGATTTAGGGTATTGCTATTTTGGCAATTGAATTTCACCCCAGAAAATTTTTTTATTCTTTGCAAGACACTGTTAAACTTGGCCAGCTACTGCTGGGACACCAGATTTATGGGATTGCTATTTTCGCAATTGAATTTCACCCAAGAACAAACTCTATCCTTTGCCGGAGACTTTTAAAATTGGCCAGTCACAGTTGAAACCACTGATTTACGGTATTGCTATTTTGGCAATTGAATTTCACACCAGAACAAAATATATCCTTTGCCGACACTAATGAACTTGGCCAGCAACAGCTGGAACACCAGATTTAGGGGATTGCTATTTTGGCAATTGAATTTCACCCCAGAACAAAATATATCCTTTGACGGACACTGTTAAACTTGGCCAGCCACAGCTGAAACCACTGATTTACGGTATTGCTATTTTGGCAATTGAATATCACCCCAGAAAAAAATATGTCCTTTGCCGTACACTAAAAAACTTGGCCAGCCACTGCTGGGACACCAGATTTATGGGATTGATATTTTGGCAATTAAATTTCAACCCCAGAACAAAATCTATCCTGTGCCGGACACTAGTAAACTTGTCCAGCCACAGCTGGAACACCAGATTTAGGGGATTGCTATTTTGGCAATTGAATTTCACCCCACAACAAAATATATCCTTTGCCAGACACTAAAAACTTGGCCAGCCACAGCTGGAACACCAGATTTAGGGAATTGCTATTTTGGCAATTAAATTTCAACCCCAGAACAAAATATATCCTTTGCCGGACACAAGTAAACTTGGCCAGCCACAGCTGAAACACCAGATTTAGGGGATTGCAATTTTGGCAATTGAATTTCACCCCACAATAAAATATGTCCTTTGCCGGACACTAATGAACTTGGCCAGCCACAGCTGGAACACCAGATTTAGGGGATTGCTATTTTGGCAATTGAATTTCACCCCAGAACAAAATATATCCTTTGCCGGACACTAGTAAACTTGGCCAGCCACAGCTGAAACACTTGATTTAGGGGATTGCAATTTTGGCAACTGAATTTCACCCCACAACAAAATATATCCTTTGCCGGACACTAATAAAATTGGCCAGCCACAGCTGGAACACCAGATTTAGGGTATTGCTATTTTGGCAATTGAATTTCACCCCAGAAAAATTTTTTATTCTTTGCAAGACACTGTTAAACTTGGCCAGCTACTGCTGGGACACCAGATTTATGGGATTGCTATTTTCGCAATTGAATTTCACCCAAGAACAAACTCTATCCTTTGCCGGAGACTTTTAAAATTGGCCAGTCACAGTTGAAACCACTGATTTACGGTATTGCTATTTTGGCAATTGAATTTCACACCAGAACAAAATATATCCTTTGCCGACACTAATGAACTTGGCCAGCAACAGCTGGAACACCAGATTTAGGGGATTGCTATTTTGGCAATTGAATTTCACCCCAGAACAAAATATATCCTTTGACGGACACTGTTAAACTTGGCCAGCCACAGCTGAAACCACTGATTTACGGTATTGCTATTTTGGCAATTGAATATCACCCCAGAAAAAATATGTCCTTTGCCGTACACTAAAAACTTGGCCAGCCACTGCTGGGACACCAGATTTATGGGATTGATATTTTGGCAATTAAATTTCAACCCCAGAACAAAATCTATCCTGTGCCGGACACTAGTAAACTTGTCCAGCCACAGCTGGAACACCAGATTTAGGGGATTGCTATTTTGGCAATTGAATTTCACCCCACAACAAAATATATCCTTTGCCAGACACTAAAAACTTGGCCAGCCACAGCTGGAACACCAGATTTAGGGAATTGCTATTTTGGCAATTAAATTTCAACCCCAGAACAAAATATATCCTTTGCCGGACACTAGTAAACTTGGCCAGCCACAGCTGAAACACCAGATTTAGGGGATTGCAATTTTGGCAATTGAATTTCACCCCACAATAAAATATGTCCTTTGCCGGACACTAATGAACTTGGCCAGCCACAGCTGGAACACCAGATTTAGGGGATTGCTATTTTGGCAATTGAATTTCACCCCACAACAAAATATATCCTTTGCCGGACACTAGTAAACTTGGCCAGCCACAGCTGAAACACTTGATTTAGGGGATTGCAATTTTGGCAACTGAATTTCACCCCACAACAAAATATATCCTTTGCCGGACACTAATAAAATTGGCCAGCCACAGCTGGAACACCAGATTTAGGGGATCGCTATTTGGCAATTGAATTTAACCCCAGAACAAAATCTATCCATTTCCGGACACTATTAAACTTGGCCAGTCACAGCTGAAACCACTGATTTACGGTATTGCTATTTTCGGAATAGAATTTCACCCCAGAACAAAATATATCCTTTGCCGGACACTAGTAAACTTGGCCAGCCACAGCTTAAACACCAGATTTAGGGGATTGCTATTTTGGCAATTGAATTTCACCCCACAACAAAATATATCCCTTGCCGGACACTAATAATCTTGGCCAGCCACAGCCGGAACACCAGATTTTGGGGATTGCTATTTTGACAATTGAATTTCACCCCAGAACAAAACTTGTCCTTTGCCGGAGACTTTTAAACTTGGCCAGCCACAGCTGAAACCACTGATTTACGGTATCGCTATTTTGGCCATTGAATTTCACCCCAGAACAAAATCTATCCTTTGCCGGACACTTTTATACCTGGCCAGCCACAGCTTAAACAACAGATTTAGGGGATTGCTATTTTGGCAATTGAATTTCACCCCAGAACAAAATCTATCCTTTGCCGGACACTGTTAAACTTGGCCAGCCACAGCTATAACCACTGATTCACGGTATTGCTATTTTGGCAATTGAATATCACCCCAGAAAAAAAGTATACCCTTTGCCGGACACTAATAGACTTGGCCAGCCACAGCTGGAACACCAGATTTAGGGGATTGCTATTTTGTCAATTAAATTTCAACTCCAGAACAAAATCTATCCTGTGCCAGACACTAGTAAACTTGGCCAGCCACAGCTGGAACACCAGATTTAGGGGATTGCTATTTTGGCAATTGAATTTCACCCCACAACAAAATATATCCTTTGCCGGACACTAATAAACTTGGCCAGCCACAGTTGGAACACCAGATTTAGGGGATTGCTATTTTGGCAATTGAATTTCACCCCAGAACAAAATCAATCTATTGCCGGAAACTATTAAACTTGGCCAGCCACAGCTGAAACACCAGATTTAGGGTATTGCTATTTTGGCAATTGAATTTCACCCCAGAAAAAAATTTATCCTTTGCCGGACACTGTTAAACTTGGCCAGCTACTGCTGGGACACCAGATTTATGGGATTGCTATTTTCGCAATGGAATTTCACCCCAGAACAAAATCTTTCGTACGCCGGACACTAGTAAACTTGGCCAGCCACAGCTGGAACACCAGATTTAGGGGATTTCTATTTTGGCAATTGAATTTCAACTCCAGAACAAAATCTATCCTGTTGCCGGACACTAGTAAACTTGGCCAGCCACAGCTGGAACACCAGATTTAGGGGATTGCTATTTTGGCAATTGAATTTCACCCCACAACAAAATATATACTTTGCCGGACACTAATAAACTTGGCCAGCCACAGCTGGAACACCAGATTTAGGGGATTGCTATTTTGGCAATTGAATTTCACCCCAGAACAAAATCAATCCTTTGCCGGACACTAATAAACTTGGCCAGCCACAGCTGGAACACCAGATTTAGGGGATTGCTATTTTGGCAATTGAATTTCACCCCACAACAAAATATATCCTTTGCCGGACACTAATAAACTTGGCCAGCCACAGCTTAAACACCAGATTTAGGGGATTTCTATTTTGGCAATTGAATTTCAACTCCAGAACAAAATCTATCCTGTTGCCGGACACTAGTAAACTTGGCCAGCCACAGCTGGAACTCCAGATTTAGGGGATTGCTATTTTGGCAATTGAATTTCACCCCAGAACAAAATCAATCCATTGCCGGACACTATTAAACTTGGCCAGCCACAGCTGAAACACCAGATTTAGGGTATTGCTATTTTGGCAATTGAATTTCACCCCAGAAAATTTTTTATTCTTTGCAAGACACTGTTAAACTTGGCCAGCTACTGCTGGGACACCAGATTTATGGGATTGCTATTTTCGCAATTGAATTTCACCCAAGAACAAACTCTATCCTTTGCCGGAGACTTTTAAAATTGGCCAGTCACAGTTGAAACCACTGATTTACGGTATTGCTATTTTGGCAATTGAATTTCACACCAGAACAAAATATATCCTTTGCCGACACTAATGAACTTGGCCAGCAACAGCTGGAACACCAGATTTAGGGGATTGCTATTTTGGCAATTGAATTTCACCCCAGAACAAAATATATCCTTTGACGGACACTGTTAAACTTGGCCAGCCACAGCTGAAACCACTGATTTACGGTATTGCTATTTTGGCAATTGAATATCACCCCAGAAAAAAATATGTCCTTTGCCGTACACTAAAAACTTGGCCAGCCACTGCTGGGACACCAGATTTATGGGATTGATATTTTGGCAATTAAATTTCAACCCCAGAACAAAATCTATCCTGTGCCGGACACTAGTAAACTTGTCCAGCCACAGCTGGAACACCAGATTTAGGGGATTGCTATTTTGGCAATTGAATTTCACCCCACAACAAAATATATCCTTTGCCAGACACTAAAAACTTGGCCAGCCACAGCTGGAACACCAGATTTAGGGAATTGCTATTTTGGCAATTAAATTTCAACCCCAGAACAAAATATATCCTTTGCCGGACACTAGTAAACTTGGCCAGCCACAGCTGAAACACCAGATTTAGGGGATTGCAATTTTGGCAATTGAATTTCACCCCACAATAAAATATGTCCTTTGCCGGACACTAATGAACTTGGCCAGCCACAGCTGGAACACCAGATTTAGGGGATTGCTATTTTGGCAATTGAATTTCACCCCAGAACAAAATATATCCTTTGCCGGACACTAGTAAACTTGGCCAGCCACAGCTGAAACACTTGATTTAGGGGATTGCAATTTTGGCAACTGAATTTCACCCCACAACAAAATATATCCTTTGCCGGACACTAATAAAATTGGCCAGCCACAGCTGGAACACCAGATTTAGGGGATCGCTATTTGGCAATTGAATTTAACCCCAGAACAAAATCTATCCATTTCCGGACACTATTAAACTTGGCCAGTCACAGCTGAAACCACTGATTTACGGTATTGCTATTTTCGGAATAGAATTTCACCCCAGAACAAAATATATCCTTTGCCGGACACTAGTAAACTTGGCCAGCCACAGCTTAAACACCAGATTTAGGGGATTGCTATTTTGGCAATTGAATTTCACCCCACAACAAAATATATCCCTTGCCGGACACTAATAATCTTGGCCAGCCACAGCCGGAACACCAGATTTTGGGGATTGCTATTTTGACAATTGAATTTCACCCCAGAACAAAACTTGTCCTTTGCCGGAGACTTTTAAACTTGGCCAGCCACAGCTGAAACCACTGATTTACGGTATCGCTATTTTGGCCATTGAATTTCACCCCAGAACAAAATCTATCCTTTGCCGGACACTTTTATACCTGGCCAGCCACAGCTTAAACAACAGATTTAGGGGATTGCTATTTTGGCAATTGAATTTCACCCCAGAACAAAATCTATCCTTTGCCGGACACTGTTAAACTTGGCCAGCCACAGCTATAACCACTGATTCACGGTATTGCTATTTTGGCAATTGAATATCACCCCAGAAAAAAAGTATACCCTTTGCCGGACACTAATAGACTTGGCCAGCCACAGCTGGAACACCAGATTTAGGGGATTGCTATTTTGTCAATTAAATTTCAACTCCAGAACAAAATCTATCCTGTGCCAGACACTAGTAAACTTGGCCAGCCACAGCTGGAACACCAGATTTAGGGGATTGCTATTTTGGCAATTGAATTTCACCCCACAACAAAATATATCCTTTGCCGGACACTAATAAACTTGGCCAGCCACAGTTGGAACACCAGATTTAGGGGATTGCTATTTTGGCAATTGAATTTCACCCCAGAACAAAATCAATCTATTGCCGGAAACTATTAAACTTGGCCAGCCACAGCTGAAACACCAGATTTAGGGTATTGCTATTTTGGCAATTGAATTTCACCCCAGAAAAAAATTTATCCTTTGCCGGACACTGTTAAACTTGGCCAGCTACTGCTGGGACACCAGATTTATGGGATTGCTATTTTCGCAATGGAATTTCACCCCAGAACAAAATCTTTCGTACGCCGGACACTAGTAAACTTGGCCAGCTATAGCTGGAACACCAGATTTAGGGGATTTCTATTTTGGCAATTGAATTTCAACTCCAGAACAAAATCTATCCTGTTGCCGGACACTAGTAAACTTGGCCAGCCACAGCTGGAACACCAGATTTAGGGGATTGCTATTTTGGCAATTGAATTTCACCCCACAACAAAATATATACTTTGCCGGACACTAATAAACTTGGCCAGCCACAGCTGGAACACCAGATTTAGGGGATTGCTATTTTGGCAATTGAATTTCACCCCAGAACAAAATCAATCCATTGCCGGACACTAATGAACTTGGCCAGCCACAGCTGGAACACCAGATTTAGGGGATTGCTATTTTGGCAATTGAATTTCACCCCACAACAAAATATATCCTTTGCTGGACACTAATAAACTTGGCCAACCACAGCCGGAACACCAGATTTAGGGGATTGCTATTTTGACAATTGAATTTCACCCCAGAACAAAACCTGTCCTTTGCCGGAGACTTTTAAACTTGGCCAGCCACAGCTGAAACCACTGATTTACGGTATTGCTATTTTGGCCATTGAATTTCACCCCAGAACAAAATCTATCCTTTGCCGGACACTAGTAAACTTGGACAGCCACAGCTTAAACACCAGATTTAGGGGATTGCTATTTTGGCAATTGAATTTCAACTCCAGAACAAAATCTATCCTGTTGCCGGACACTAGTAAACTTGGCCAGCCACAGCTGGAACTCCAGATTTAGGGGATTGCTATTTTGGCAATTGAATTTCACCCCAGAACAAAATCAATCCATTGCCGGACACTATTAAACTTGGCCAGCCACAGCTGAAACACCAGATTTAGGGTATTGCTATTTTGGCAATTGAATTTCACCCCAGAAAATTTTTTTATTCTTTGCAAGACACTGTTAAACTTGGCCAGCTACTGCTGGGACACCAGATTTATGGGATTGCTATTTTCGCAATTGAATTTCACCCAAGAACAAACTCTATCCTTTGCCGGAGACTTTTAAAATTGGCCAGTCACAGTTGAAACCACTGATTTACGGTATTGCTATTTTGGCAATTGAATTTCACACCAGAACAAAATATATCCTTTGCCGACACTAATGAACTTGGCCAGCAACAGCTGGAACACCAGATTTAGGGGATTGCTATTTTGGCAATTGAATTTCACCCCAGAACAAAATATATCCTTTGACGGACACTGTTAAACTTGGCCAGCCACAGCTGAAACCACTGATTTACGGTATTGCTATTTTGGCAATTGAATATCACCCCAGAAAAAAATATGTCCTTTGCCGTACACTAAAAACTTGGCCAGCCACTGCTGGGACACCAGATTTATGGGATTGATATTTTGGCAATTAAATTTCAACCCCAGAACAAAATCTATCCTGTGCCGGACACTAGTAAACTTGTCCAGCCACAGCTGGAACACCAGATTTAGGGGATTGCTATTTTGGCAATTGAATTTCACCCCACAACAAAATATATCCTTTGCCAGACACTAAAAACTTGGCCAGCCACAGCTGGAACACCAGATTTAGGGAATTGCTATTTTGGCAATTAAATTTCAACCCCAGAACAAAATATATCCTTTGCCGGACACTAGTAAACTTGGCCAGCCACAGCTGAAACACCAGATTTAGGGGATTGCAATTTTGGCAATTGAATTTCACCCCACAATAAAATATGTCCTTTGCCGGACACTAATGAACTTGGCCAGCCACAGCTGGAACACCAGATTTAGGGGATTGCTATTTTGGCAATTGAATTTCACCCCAGAACAAAATCTATCCTTTGCCGGACACTAGTAAACTTGGCCAGCCACAGCTGAAACACTTGATTTAGGGGATTGCAATTTTGGCAACTGAATTTCACCCCACAACAAAATATATCCTTTGCCGGACACTAATAAAATTGGCCAGCCACAGCTGGAACACCAGATTTAGGGTATTGCTATTTTGGCAATTGAATTTCACCCCAGAAAATTTTTTTATTCTTTGCAAGACACTGTTAAACTTGGCCAGCTACTGCTGGGACACCAGATTTATGGGATTGCTATTTTCGCAATTGAATTTCACCCAAGAACAAACTCTATCCTTTGCCGGAGACTTTTAAAATTGGCCAGTCACAGTTGAAACCACTGATTTACGGTATTGCTATTTTGGCAATTGAATTTCACACCAGAACAAAATATATCCTTTGCCGGACACTAGTAAACTTGGCCAGCAACAGCTGGAACACCAGATTTAGGGGATTGCTATTTTGGCAATTGAATTTCACCCCACAACAAAATATATACTTTGCCGGACACTAATAAACTTGGCCAGCCACAGCTGGAACACCAGATTTAGGGGATTGCTATTTTGGCAATTGAATTTCACCCCAGAACAAAATCATATCCATTGCCGGACACTAATAAACTTGGCCAGCCACAGCTGGAACACCAGATTTAGGGGATTGCTATTTTGGCAATTGAATTTCACCCCACAACAAAATATATCCTTTGCCGGACACTAATAAACTTGGCCAGCCACAGCTGGAACACCAGATTTAGGGGATTGCTATTTTGACAATTGAATTTCACCCCAGAACAAAACCTGTCCTTTGCCGGAGACTTTTAAACTTGGCCAGCCACAGCTGAAACCACTAGATTTACGGTATTGCTATTTTGGCAATTGAATTTCACCCCAGAACAAAATCTATCCTTTGCCGGACACTAGTAAACTTGGACAGCCACAGCTGAAACACCAGATTTAGGGGATTGCTATTTTGGCAATTGAATTTCAACTCCAGAACAAAATCTATCCTGTTGCCGGACACTAGTAAACTTGGCCAGCCACAGCTGGAACTCCAGATTTAGGGGATTGCTATTTTGGCAATTGAATTTCACCCCAGAACAAAATCATATCCATTGCCGGACACTATTAAACTTGGCCAGCCACAGCTGAAACACCAGATTTAGGGTATTGCTATTTTGGCAATTGAATTTCACCCCAGAAAATTTTTTATTCTTTGCAAGACACTGTTAAACTTGGCCAGCTACTGCTGGGACACCAGATTTATGGGATTGCTATTTTCGCAATTGAATTTCACCCAAGAACAAACTCTATCCTTTGCCGGAGACTTTTAAAATTGGCCAGTCACAGTTGAAACCACTGATTTACGGTATTGCTATTTTGGCAATTGAATTTCACACCAGAACAAAATATATCCTTTGCCGACACTAATGAACTTGGCCAGCAACAGCTGGAACACCAGATTTAGGGGATTGCTATTTTGGCAATTGAATTTCACCCCAGAACAAAATATATCCTTTGACGGACACTGTTAAACTTGGCCAGCCACAGCTGAAACCACTGATTTACGGTATTGCTATTTTGGCAATTGAATATCACCCCAGAAAAAATATGTCCTTTGCCGTACACTAAAAACTTGGCCAGCCACTGCTGGGACACCAGATTTATGGGATTGATATTTTGGCAATTAAATTTCAACCCCAGAACAAAATCTATCCTGTGCCGGACACTAGTAAACTTGTCCAGCCACAGCTGGAACACCAGATTTAGGGGATTGCTATTTTGGCAATTGAATTTCACCCCACAACAAAATATATCCTTTGCCAGACACTAAAAACTTGGCCAGCCACAGCTGGAACACCAGATTTAGGGAATTGCTATTTTGGCAATTAAATTTCAACCCCAGAACAAAATATATCCTTTGCCGGACACTAGTAAACTTGGCCAGCCACAGCTGAAACACCAGATTTAGGGGATTGCAATTTTGGCAATTGAATTTCACCCCACAATAAAATATGTCCTTTGCCGGACACTAATGAACTTGGCCAGCCACAGCTGGAACACCAGATTTAGGGGATTGCTATTTTGGCAATTGAATTTCACCCCAGAACAAAATATATCCTTTGCCGGACACTAGTAAACTTGGCCAGCCACAGCTGAAACACTTGATTTAGGGGATTGCAATTTTGGCAACTGAATTTCACCCCACAACAAAATATATCCTTTGCCGGACACTAATAAAATTGGCCAGCCACAGCTGGAACACCAGATTTAGGGTATTGCTATTTTGGCAATTGAATTTCACCCCAGAAAAATTTTTTATTCTTTGCAAGACACTGTTAAACTTGGCCAGCTACTGCTGGGACCACCAGATTTATGGGATTGCTATTTTCGCAATTGAATTTCACCCAAGAACAAACTCTATCCTTTGCCGGAGACTTTTAAAATTGGCCAGTCACAGTTGAAACCACTGATTTACGGTATTGCTATTTTGGCAATTGAATTTCACACCAGAACAAAATATATCCTTT
>JAKVIS010003525.1:0-17011 GCA_033119425.1 Bufotes viridis
GAGTCCAATGGGCCCGCCAAATGCAAAATATCATCAATATATCGCTCCAAGCCGCTGCGTGTTTAATGAAAAGTTGATTCGTGTAAAAAGGATTTTTCGAAATGATCCATATAGTAATTTGCATAGGGCGGGCCACATTGGACCCTACTGCCGCTTCCCATTTTTGCAGATAAAATGTGTCCTGGAAGAGGAAATAGTTGTATGTCAAAACTATGTTCAAAAGGTCCAAGCAAAGTTCAGTACAGATGTATCTGTGTTAACGGAAATGAGTAGCTCTCTCACTGCATTAATACCTTTATTATGTTGAATGGACGCGTATAAGCTTGCCACGCCCCAGGTAACTAGAAAAGATTCAGCAGGTAATGGGTCCAGTTGTGTGATGATGTTTAAAAGGGATTATGTATCTAATAGGAAGGATTTGGTATTTTTGACGTGTGGTGTGAGTAACTTCTCTAGGCAGATGGAAAGTGGAGATAGAACGGAATCTGTGGATGCGACTATAGGTCTCCCTGGGGGTTCTCTAGGTTTTGGTGATTTTAGCAATATGTAAATGACTGGAATTATGGGATGTTGTTTAGTGAGGAAGGTGACGGTAAGGCCATCTATAGTGCCCAGGTTTCTGTGTTTTTGTAATGTTGTTCTGATTTCTAAAGCTATTTTGAAAGTTGGATTCTGATCTAGCTTCTGATAGACCTCACCGCCACTGAGTTGGTAAAATTTCGGCCACATATTTGGCCTTATCCATAATTACTCATGGCACCCCCTTATCGGCTGAGTTTTATTACCAGTCTCTCATCCTGACGTAAAGATTTCAGAGCCTGGCGATCAATAAAGCTTAAATTATGAGTAAACTTATATTTTCCCTTATTAAGCTCCTTCCTAAAGGTAGTTAGGTACCTTTGGACCAAATTAATGAAGGTCTCTACCGGTGGTTTGTTCTTTGAGGGGTTATATGAGCTTTTATTTCTTAATCCTAAAGATTTAATAGAAACAGGTGAGTTGTCTGTCTGTGTAATGGTCATCGGTTCTTTTGTACCCAAAGTGTGCTTTTAACCAGACCGTACGGAAGAATCTTTGAATGTCCATGTCCAGCTGGAATGTGTCCAACGCGAAGTGAGAAGGGCAAAAAGATAGACCTTTCTGTAATACAGTTAATTGTGCTTTTTCTCGGCTTAGGCTCGCTAGAATACTTCCATGCCGCAGCCGAATATCCTTTTCTTTCTGGGCAATATCTCTTCCCTTTACCTGTCCTCTACCTCTTTTCTACTCCATACACCCGCCATATTACCACACAACAATGATCACAATTCCACCATCCCATATCCATTCATTCATCTCCATCCCATCTACTGGTCCCATAGACATGCATAGACAGATTAGGCCCTCATATTGCTACATTTATACACTTCCTTCGTTACTGCCTCTTGACCCGCCAATGCTAGATACTTTTATGTTCCCTTTATACACCTAAGCCACATACTTGTTTCATTATTTATATCTATATATTCTATATACATGTTCCAATATTAATCCTAATATTAATCCACATATATGCAGTTTACTCTGACAATTTACCCTGATCCCATATTAGAGCCATTTAGGGACACTCGCTCATATTTTCCTATTGACTGTCAGTCTGTCATATTCCATGCGCTCCACTGTGGAACGCAAGTATTTCCGGGTTCAATCCCACCGATACTCGCGTTGAGTGCCATGCTCCACGGTGGAACGCATGGACTTCCGGGTTTGCTTAACCCGAGCGCATCCCTTATGCGCTCCAGACTGTCTTGCACTCACTTCCGGCCACGTCCCTCCCGCCTCACACTAGCTCAGAATACTAATTTTAGTATTCTAGCTTTCTTGTATTTCCCACATGACTCCTCTCTGATGCGCTCCAGTGACGCGCATCAACTCCGCCGGGCGCACCCGCCTCCTCGCCTCACATCCTGTACCAGGACACGCCTGTGCTTTTAGCGTGCTCAGGCATAAATATTCCAGCCCCTCTGCACATTATCAGACGCCATTCCTGACTCAACATGCTATATGCATGGCCATATCACTTTCAGCTCCATATTCTCCATCCTACCTCTCAGCTTATGCATAGGTAGTTACCATAGTCCCATACACCCTACTCCCTATGTTTAGTCTTCTACTGTACCCTGACCAGGATATTTATGTAATGTAGACCAATATGTATTTTCTTAATGTCTTTCTATACAACATTCTGAATATATATTAATATTCTCTACATGGATGCCTGCCAGCAAGTTCCATTGTGTCTTAATACTGTTACGTAGTTTTTACCTGTAGGAATCTAGCTGTACCTACATAGAAGTGACACTTTGCTGAATATAACTCGACTTTTGATAATGATGTATATGACCGCAACTACATTTAATATTCAGTGTACTATTATGCTTTATGTTCATACGCTATCACTGTTCATTGATCTAGTGTTTATACTATAATTGTAATGTATACCTTTTCTTTCATGTAGTATCTGATTAAGGCAAATATATGCCAAACGCTATACAGTTACTGCCGCGATATGAAACAACTGAACAGCTCCTTACTGCGACATATTCGCGCAGGTGCAGTAAGGAAGCAGGCAGCCGACGAGCATCCTTTTTCTCTACTGCGCCTGCGCCGTCAATACTGAACAGGACGGCGCAGGCGCGAGATTTCCCCTGCAGATAGGGCCGGCAGGAGAAGACCAACGCTGCGCCTGCCTGCTGTCAATCGTGAGTAGAAGGGAGTGGGAAAGAGTGTGGTCGGACAGAGCCTCTTGCATATAATAAAAGTTATAATTGCACAAACACGTAGGGCACACTAGAAAAAAAGTAATAGCAGGAGTTAAATTCAGGTGACATTTGCACATGAATAATGTCAGCATTTTTAATAGTGAAAAGTGGGTGACAGAAACCCTTAAGCAAGAAAGCACTCTGTTATTTAGGCTACTCAACCACATCAAAACTAAAAAAATAAAGTACTGGTAACTTTAGACATTCTCAGCTTATTACCACAATGTATATCTTTAGCTTTCTCTTCAATATGATATTTTGATTGTAAAAGACAAACTTTTCAATAAAAGTTAAGCAGGTTTGCAAATATCCTTATGTCTAAAGGCTCATTTAGATGAGTAGATAATAAATCGTTACAATTCAAACGCTAGTGATTTATGGTGGACGATAATCATGTAATGTGAATGTATGTAGTGGATAAACAATTTTATTGAAACTGCTTGTTTAACGCTAGGAAATAGTTAATGCTAACAAGTGAAATTAGCATTTGTCTTTAATGAATTGTGGTAATGTAAGGGGCCCCTAGCTTAGCAGGATACCTCGCTAGCGCGCATGAGAAAGTGCTGCTGCAGGGACATCAGAGGCAACATAGACATGACAGATAATGCTCGCTTCCTCCCTGTGACTGAGTTAGCCACA
Organism: Bufotes viridis; assembly: GCA_033119425.1. Lineage (NCBI taxonomy): Eukaryota > Metazoa > Chordata > Amphibia > Anura > Bufonidae > Bufotes > Bufotes viridis. The sequence goes on from JAKVIS010003525.1 coordinate 3,441, forward strand.
AAATCAGCAGTGAGATAAAGCTGTTCACAGTGATTTTGTAGTAAGAGGGTCGCTGGCGGGAGTGCAACGGAGCAGTATCTAATCATGTTACTGCTTCGTGGCTCTGATGGTCCGCACAGCAGCTTGGCTCTAACTCACTCGCGATAACATGGCGCATCCGCCGCCTGCAAGTGGCCGGTGAACAGCCGGGGTTCACACTTGAGAAAGTACTTGATACGCCTGCTTTTTGTTGCGCTGCTTGTGGAAATAGAAAACGCGATCGCCGCACGCTGCTGCTCTGTGATTGACCACTCTGGCGCCAATCACAATATCGCACGACAATATGCTCCCAAAGAAGCTCCTGTACTTTCAGGCGTAGGAAACATGGGTTTTCGCCTGCTGAAGCGCTTTACAGTGTGGTAGAGGAACGCCGCCTATAAAGCGCCTGGTGTGCATGTGTGTAGCCCGTCAGTCGATGGGCACTGCGGACACACCTCAGAACTGCCTGAACACAGTTAATGATCATCGTTTAGTGAGAATATGATCAAATATGAATTAATTCTATACATTAACACTTCCTCCGAGAAATGCTTGCTTGTTATCATTGGCATTGTGTCGCTAGGTCACTGTATCTTCAATTGAACGATGCACTCGGACCCTTAGTATCAGTAGCCTATCTTCTTTTGTCTTCTTGCCTCCTGCTTACTTACCAAAGTTGATAAGAAGCGGAATTAGACTATGCAAGTTTTTTTTTTGTAGGCTTTTATCTAGGAGAAAAATAACCCAGCATAAAAACTTCTTGAACACAAAAACTGTAGAATATTTTAAATTTAAATAAAATTTAAATCAAACATAATTCTTTATTTTTAACACCTTCTACAAACGAGGAAGATACCTTTTCACCATATTCTCACTTTGCCTTAAGTACTGTAGAATGCTATTTTTACTAGAACATATATTTTGACTTCAAACTGTTTCATATTCTGGGACTGATTAACAAACTTTAAAGAACACAAAGCTTCTTCTTATACATTCTATTCTGAAAGTTTCCCCTGTTTATCAAAATCAAGCTTTAACCACTACAAGGACCGCCTAACGAGGGATGCGTCCCAGGGCGGTCCTGTAGTTCTGGAGGGCGCGCATCGGCGCGCCATCTCGCGAGAAGCGAGACTTCCTGTGAACGGCGCGCCACGAGCCTGCTACAGCCTGCCAGCGGTGATCCATCGCTGGCAGGCTGTGGATGCGATCAATCGCATCAGAGAGCTAGTATCAGACGCTGTTTTGTGAACAGCGTCTGATATAGCTGCTACCTGGTCCTCTGGTGGTCCCATTTGCTGGATCGACCACCAGAGGACCAGGTAACTATGTAAGTTGCACCAAACACTACACTAACCCCCACCCCCCACACCTATTAACCCTTGTTAGCCCTTGATCACCCCATCTAGACATCCAGACCCCCTGATCACCCCCTGTCATTGATCACACCCCTGTGCAGGCTCCATTCAGACGTCCATATGTGTTTTTGCTGATCCGCTGAGGGGCATAGTGAGTCCATGAAAAATTAAACTTTTTGTCCAAAAGTTAGCGGAAAGGGAGACTTTGTGAGAAAACAATAAAAATCAATTTCCACTAACTTGTGCCAAAAAATCTTCTATGAACTCGCCATGCCCCTCATGGAATACCTTGGGTGTTTTCTTTCCAAAAATGGGGTCACATGTGGGGTATTTATACTGTCCCTGGCATTTTAGGGGTCCTAAAGCGTGAAGAATCAAATGCGTAAAATGCCCTGTGAAATCCTAAAAGGTACTCATTGGAATTTAGGGCCCCTTCATTTTAGGCTGCAAAAAGTGTCACACATGTGGTATCGCCGTACTCAGGAGAAGTAGGGCAATGTGTTTTGGGGTGTATTTTTATATATACCCATAGCTGTGTAGAAATATCTCTGTAAATTGACAACTTTGTATAAAATTTTTATACAAAGTTGTCAGTTTACAGAGATATTTCTCACACAATATGGGTATATGTAAAAATGCACCCTAAAACACATTGCCCTACTCTCCTGAGTACTGCATACTACATGTAGTGACACTTTTTGCAGCCTGGGTGCGCAAAGGCCCAAATTCCAACGAGTACCTTTTAGGTTTTACATGGCTGCTCACAATTTAGCCCTCGCCCAAAATGCCAGAACAGTAAACACACCCCACAAATGACCCCATTTCGGAAAGTAGACACCCTAAGGTATTCACTGAGGGGCATAGTGAGTCCGTCGGAGATTTTTATTTTTTTGCCAGAAGTTAGCAGAAATGGAAACTTTATTATTATTTTTTTCCTCAGAAAGTGTCATTTTCCGCTAACTTGTGAAAAAAATGAAATGATACATGAACTCACCATGCCCCTCCGCGAATACTTTGGGGTGTCTTCTTTCTAAAATGGTGTCATTTGGGGTATTTATACTATCCTGGCATTCTAGCACCTGAAGAAAACATGACAGGTGCTCAGAAAGTCAGAGCTGCTTCCAAAATGCCGAAATTCACTTTTTTGCACCATAGCTTGTGCGCGCTATAACTTTTACCCAAATTCATCAACTACCTAGCTAGCGTCACACCCACTTCCTGATAGATTGTAAGCCTGGCTTGAGCAGAGCCCTCACTCCTAGCCAGTTCAGTCGCAAGCACTGCGGAATATGGTGGTGTTATATGTAAATAAAAATTATTATTCTTTTGCTATACGTCCTATCTCTCTGTTTGGGTTTGCTAAACCAATACAAGGTTCCTAGTGCCACAGGTAGGCTCTCAGTAAGACCTAATGTTGCAGCAGCTTTGTATCACTCCACGGCGGCGAGGCTGCTGCACACGCCATTCCACGCCCTTTCCACGGCCCAGGGGCACACATACGCTAGTTGTCATATTTTGAGGGGTAAAATGTCTGTGATTGTTGATGTTAATCGTTAATGTAGTCACATACATTGGCCCGGAGTGCCTGCTGTTTCAAACAGCAGATACCTGTCAGCTACCTCAGTTGCCGCCGCAATCATGTGCAGAAGGCGTACGACCTTTAAAGTCCTGACTGCCAACGTATATGTTCAGCAAGGGGTGGTCAGGAATGGGTTAGCAGGTGAATATTCGGTTATTTTTTATTTTTATGATATTACCTGTCAATTATTTTCTCCAAATCATAGACAACCTCCGCAAAGGGAGTCTGTGACCTCAATTCTGGGACTGTTACCTGGCTTGTGCCAAATGCCTTCTGATGGTTTTGTGTAGACACTTTTGCTGGCCTATGCTTGGGATTGATGTCTTATTTCACCTGCCGCGAGTGCAGAGCAGGTCACTATGCACCATTCTTGTAATCAGATGATCCATCCCATGCAAAGGTTCGCCTCTGTGCATCTCTTGCTGTACATTCCAGTTCATCATCGTTTTCCCTAATTGGGACCTGCAAACAGTGCTGTGAAAGCATGTCTAGGTGCAAAAGGAACTGCCAGAGTGATAAACTCAGGTCTCTCAGCTTGCAAACATGAGGCAAACAGGAAGCATCGCGACGACGATCCAACAAGATTTGGATCTGATTTTGACGCTTCATGTGGCTAAAAAAATTGTTTCTTTTTAAAGGCTATGTACAACCTTCGAGTTAACTTTTTATGATTGCAGTTTATTCATTTTGGGCTAAAAATCATTTTTCCAGCTGGTCTTTCAAAACCACTAAATCACAAGGTTAAAAATGATAGAACCACCTGGTACCCGTGAGTGAAAAAAACCAAAAATCTTCTCTAATAATAAGTGGGTAACAACTAAAATATAACTTTTAATAGATGCATTAAAGCGCCCAAAATATATATCGACAATAGTAGTCATAAAATGTCAATGCTGACCAAGCGGGTGGGACCGTGATTCTCACTAGGGTAAGTATCCAGGTAAAGGGAAGAAGGGGATGCTGGGCCTCTGACCCTATGCACACCCCTATAAATGCACTCCTAAGCGGTACGGCTCTGTAGCTCCTATTGTTGCCCTGTTTGCACTCCAGCAGCCAGTGCTCTAACTGTGCCCAGCTTCGTCCTGAAGGGGAAGAGGCTGTAGGAGACTCATGAGGACACAGATGGCCCACTTAAACACATATAACATTCTACAATTTTTGCTGACGCTGCTTTCAAGTAACCGCCAGTTCATCAGGGGCCTAGAAACAATAAAGCATGAGTAGCATACAAAATATACACGCAGTGTGGTGCAATACATAGATACAAAATATTGCAAAGTTAGCTTAACAGAAAAGTGGACAGCTTATTCTAACATATGCCCAGGTATGGCCAGCTGTCCAGTGTCAGGGGCCCGGTCGCATAGACCTAACACAGACCGGAGGGGGTATCCGGCAGAGCAAAGATCACCACCAGTATGTTAGGGCTGGGTCACTCCTGCAGTAGAAAATGGAAGTCACCCCCTGCTACACAACACTCCCATCGGCTCTGATCTGTCTGCTTAGCCCCCACACGGCAGCTGTCTGTTTTACCATCTAAACCCCATCCATGTTGTCGCTTGGGTTCAAAATTCTAGCACCTCTAACAGGCCCCCACCCCAACTTCAGGTGATCTGTCTCTGTCTGCTTAGCACCCCTCACATATTTGCATACATATTATATTCTGTGCTATCCAAAATACTAGCACCATATACCTTACATCCAGTAACTTCTCTGATGCAGACCTTCTCGTTCCTCATCTTCTCCTTTCAGACCAGACCGCCACAATGATTTTTCACCCATCTCTGTCTCTGTAGTTTGACAAAAAGACATCTTAGGTTCCTACATTTCCATCATCCTCCTACCTTCTTAACAACTCACCTGCCACCTTAATAATAATAATGTGCACTAATTCAAACGTGTTCCTATTCTGTGCCAGCGCAAAACTCCTCAGTGCCGCCAGTTGAGCTAATGTCCCTATAATGTGCAGATAAAATACCCTATATAATGCCCCTAGTAAATGCCCACATAGTGCTCCTCTCCTCTTCCCCATAGTTGCCCCATAATGTGCTAGTATAAGATTCCCCATAGTAGTCCCCCCAGAATGTGCCAGTATTAAATGCCCTTCTTAGTGCCCCCCATAATGTGCCTATATAATATACCCCCATAGTATTCTTCTCCTCAAACACCATAGTGTCCATAATGTGCCATGTTCCCAGATAGATGCCCCATGTGCCAGTTGCTTCCCATAGTGTCCTCATGTGGCCAGCAATGCCCCCATAGTGTCCCCATGTGCCAGCAATGCCCCCTAGAGTGTTCCCCATGTTCCGGCAATGCCCTATATTGTCCCCCATGTGCCAGCAATGCCTCCATAGTGTCCCCATGTGCCAGCCATTTGCCCCATAGTGTCCCCTCGTAATGCGCAGCAATAATGCCCCAAAGTGTCTCCTTTATGCCAGCAATGACCCCTCAGTGCAGCCCGGCGCCTCACGAAAAAAAACACAACCAAAAACCACATACTTACCACCATGGCAGCGAGTGCTGATGCAGGCCTCTTCTGGCCTGTGGTGCCGAGCAGTTGCAGCTCAGGCAGTGGCGCCATGCGTCGCCGCGTGCACGTCGGCGCCCGGCCTCTGATAGGCTGGCTGGCCTGTGCTGCCGGCAGCCTATCAGAGGAACAGGTGAAGGGAGGCGCCTCTCCTTGCCTCTGCTGCAGTGTTCATCTGTGTTACGATGCAGATGAATGTAGAGGAAGATGAGTGCTTCCCATAATGCTCTGCGCTTATCTCCTGGTGGAGTGTCACCCAGGGCGTAGCGCTAGAAATTACTGGGCCCCACAGCAAAAATGCTATTCCCCCGCCCCATAGCTACATTTTTGCGGGCCCCCTAACTTGATCTCCAACCCCCACATACCGATCCCGGATCTCTCCTGCACCCCCTTCCAGAGCTTTCCACCCAGAAACACCCCTACAGGACCTCCCATCCCAACATCCCCACACCCTCTCCTAGATCCCCCTAAGTGTCATCCACATCCCCCCCTAAGTGTCATCCACATCCCCTAAGTTAGTCATCCACACATCCCCCATCAGTGTCATCCACACATCCCCATCAGTGTCCTCCACACATCCCCCCATCAGTGTCCTCACACATCCCCATCAGTGTCCTGCACATCCCCCCATCAGTGTCCTCCACGCATCCCCCATCAGTGTCCTCACACATCCCCATCAGTGTCCTCACACATCCCCCCATCAGTGTCCTCCACGCATCCCCATCAGTGTCGTCCGCACATCCCCCCATCAGTGTCCTCCACACATCCCCCATCAGTGTCTCCACGCATCCTCCCATCAGTGTCCTGCACACATCCCCATCAGTGTCCTGCACGCATCCCCATCAGTGTCCTGCCACGCATCCCCCATCAGTGTCCTGCACATCCTCCCATCAGTGTCCTGCACATCCCCCATCAGTGTCCTGCACATCCCTCATCAGTGTCCTGCCACATCCCCATCAGTGTCCTGCACACATCCCCCATCAGTGTCCTGCACACATCCCCATCAGTGTCCTGCACACATCCCCATCAGTGTCACTCACACATCCCCTCTCATCAGTGTCCTGCACACATCCCCATCGGTGTCCTCGCACGCATCCCCATCAGTGTCCTCCACGCATCCCCATCAGTGTCCCACCACATCCCCATCAGTGTCCTGCACACATCCCCCATCAGTGTCCTCCACACATCCCCCATCAGTGTCCTCCACACATCCCCCATCAGTGTCCTGCACATCCCCCATCAGTGTCCTGCCACATACCCCTCATCAGTGTCCTGCACACATCCCCCATCAGTGTCCTGCACACATCCCCATCAGTGTCCTGCACACATCCCCATCAGTGTCCTGCACATCCCCCATCAGTGTCCTGCACACATCCCCATCAGTGTCCTGCGCACATCCCCCATCAGTGTCCTGCACATCCCCCATCAGTGTCCTGCACACATCCCCCATCAGTGTCCTGCACACATCCCCATCAGTGTCCTGCACACATCCCCATCAGTGTCCTCACACATCCCCCATCAGTGTCCTGCACACATCCCCCATCAGTGTCCTGCACACATCCCCATCAGTGTCCTGCACACGCCCCCATCAGTGTCCTCCACACATCCCCATCAGTGTCCTGCACATCCCCATCAGTGTCCTGCACACATCCCCCATCAGTGTCCTGCACACACACCCCCATCAGTGTCCCGCACATCTCCCCATCAGTGTCCTGCACACATCCTCCCATCAGTGTCCTCCACACATCCCCCATCAGTGTCCTCGCACATCCCCCATCAGTGTCCTGCTACATCCCCATCAGTGTCCCCTCCATCATCCCCTTCATCCAGTGTGCCCTACACATCCCCATCAGTGTCCTGCACACATCCCCATCAGTGTCCTGCACACATCCCCCATCAGTGTCCTCACACATCCCCCATCAGTGTCCTCACGCATCTCCCATCAGTGTCACTCACACATCCCCCATCAGTGTCCCTGCACACATCCCCCATCAGTGTCCTGCACACATCCCCATCAGTGTCCTGCACACATCCCCCATCGGTGTCTCGCACATACCCCATCAGTGTCCTGCACACATCCCCATCAGTGTCCTGCACACACATCCCCATCAGTGTCCTCCACACATCACCCATCAGTGTCCTGCACACATCCCCATCAGTGTCCTGCACACATCCCCATCAGTGTCCTCCACGCACATCCCCATCAGTGTCCCCACACATCCCCCATCAGTGTCCTGCACACATCCCCCATCAGTGTCCTCCACATCACATCCCCATCAGTGTCCTCCACACATCCCCCATCAGTGTCCTCCACACATCCCCATCAGTGTCCTCCATACACCCCCATCAGTGTCCTCACACATCCCCCATCAGTGTCCTCCACACATCCTCCCATCAGTGTCCTGCACACATACCCCCATCAGTGTCCTGCACACTTCCCCATCAGTGTCCTGCACATACCCCCATCAGTGTCCTGCACACATCCCCCATCAGTGTCCTCCACACACCCCCCATCAGTGTCCTCCACACATCCCCATCAGTGTCATCCACACCTGCTATACTAATATTATGGCTAAAAACCATCAGTAATAGTTTCCCATATACTAAATACATTCATATATATCTAAATATATATATATATATATATATATATATATACATATATATATATATATATATATATATATATATAATCAGAGAGTATAAATATATATTATCCTTACTTCGCCCATTATACATCGAATGGCTAATTTAAACTCTATTTCTGAAACGTTTCCTGCCCAGGATTCGAACTCACAACCTTTCGTCAGAGTCAGGAACTCCTAACCTGCTGAGCTATGTAGGCTCAATGCTAAACTGTTGCTGGAAGGAACCTTCATAGTAGTTTATCATGTATTAGGTATTCCTATATAGCATGAAGTATAATTAAATAAGAAATATTTAATGTCTAATTACTAGAGGCTAAATTAGATTAAAATACTGACAGTGGCACCAGAAATAGAGGCTAAATAAGATTAAAAATACTGACAGTGCTTGGGGATACCCCATCATGTTCATAGGCGTGCTGCCTACTTCAAACCAGCCACATCCCCCGGGCTCCGGCGCCGTGCCACCACCACGCCAGTTCTGGTCACGTGAAGGCACACGTGTGACCGCTTTTGAAGATGCCCCTCAATCGGGTGCTGATTATGTTTGCTCTGCTGCCCAAATTGGTGGTAGGCTCAAGGCTTTTACGTGCATGGAGAAAAATAACAGTGACACACATTGGGGTCAAAGTACTTTCTAATTTATTACAGGAAGTACACATACGCCACAGCTCATGTGTGCCCCCATGTGATCGCTGGAAATATATGTCGGAACTCATGTACACCGCCCTCCCAGAGCCGATGCTCAGTAGTCTCTGCATGATCACAGGGCTCCGCGCCTTGTGCAGGATCATAGAGCGGTGGCATTAGTTGCCAGTGACAACTAAAAAGACAGCTAGATCTGTGACAGAAGGTTATTCAGATATAAGAGATAAATGATAACTGCTTATTTGAACCTCTCGGGTGGACAGTTTTGAGCTAAAAAAATCCAACCAAGTTTCTCTTTGTAATATCCTTCTGTCCCAGTCTCCCCTCTTTTGGGGGGTGGAATCACTTCTGGTCCCTATAAACCCTAAGCTGGGAAAGAGTCAGCCCCATGTACCGAGATGATATGATGGGCCGAGGGGTTTCAGCACCTCTTGTGCGTACGTCCCTAAATGCTCCCTGCAATTTTCCTGCGTAACTCCCTGTCTCATCTTATGTCGACGTGCTCAAGTCCAAGCAGTCACATGCGCTGTACACCACCCCTTTGTACGACAATTGATCGAGCCTTTAATATAGCATCTGGAGTGTGACTCTGGCTTCACAGGCTGGTGCAGCTCCCTGGCGCGATGTGTAAGGGCATGCTTATACACCCACTGCACCGATGTGAGTCAGCCACCGGACCAGTTTGCAGAGGACTTTGTTGTCTCACAGAAATGGCTATGCACCACGAAATCGCTGCATGCTGCGTCCCCTGCGTATAGGTAACCTGTGGGGAAAGTGGCTTTCACAACTCTGGCTAGATCCGGGTCTAGCAACAGGGTCCCCAATGTTTGGCCAAAATTCTTTTAACTTCCTCCTCTTTTAATTTATCTCTTATATCTGAATACATGCAGCTTATGTGGGGCTAGGTGCTTGTGTAATTTTGACCATTTGCAGATGTTAGCAACATCCACTGTTTCCTCGATTTGCATAACCTTTAGGCAGCGTTCTTTCCTGATGTTGCAATTTCAAGTTTTGAAGAATGTATTATAAAAAACACAAGCTTAAACACAATCTTTTGGATATATCTTTGTAAACAAATGTATATACAGTATTTACACTTATAGTTTTTCACCTTTACAATTTACCATGGAAATGTAGACAAATATCTTATTGGTATGTCATAAGCATAGAGGAATAATCCAGTTTTCCATGAAGGAAGGTCATACTTAAAGGCTATGGAACACCATGCGTGGCGCAATTTTTGTTTTCAATTGGTCTTTATTAACAATAATGGAATCCTTTTTGTGTACAGAGCGCTGAGGAATGCTCTTACTGGTTTCCTGTAGATTCTTGTCTTTTCCATCAACTAAGGGAGCAGATTGACTGATGATCTCTGCTCTTCTAACATTATAAACACTCATTATAGCTCAGTTCTTATCTGATTGATAAGAATGTGGTGTAAATAAGCGTTTATGACCTCTTGCGTTAGTTTAGAGATAAGGCTTATTAGATGACTGACACAGGGTGAAAGTACAGTGATCCCTCAAGATACAATGGTGTAACGTGGTATCTCCCTCTTTACTTCGATGCGTACTTCCCTACCTGTCGCTAGCTGGAAGTGACGTTGTAGGCGTTCCTGGCGTTTGGGCGATCTGCGCATCAGCAAGGGCAAGGATGGAAAATATCACCGCCGCCAATTCCGGCTGTACACGGGACACTGCGCATGTGCTGGAGAGCCATGGCAGGGACATATTACGGCCCAGTGCTCAAGCGCCTAGGGAGATCAGATGGCCATTTTTTTCTGTTAGATGAATATATATATATATATATATATATATATATGGTATACCTATATTATATATACGCATTATATAGGGTGCTGAGACAGTATATTGAGGATCTGAGCAGTATATGGGGGCTGTCTACGGAGTATATTGAGGTCTGCGCAGACCAGCCCCCATATACTGTGCAACTATGCAGACCCCCACACAATGTACTGCGTAGGATAGCCCCCATATATGGGGTGCAAAGTAGCACAGACCTCAACAAACTGCGCAGACCTCAATATATGTCTGAGATCTGATGGATTTTCCGGACTTAGCGCTGGCGCACTGGGCCAGCAATATGTCCCTACCATGGTTCTCCAGCCGCATGCGCAGTGTCCCGTGTACAGCCAGAATTGCGATGTGAGATTTTCCATCCTTGCCCTTTTGCGCATGCGCGAGATCGTCCAAATGCCAGGAACGCCTACAACGCTACTGCCGGCGCGACAGGTAGGGAAACAGTACGGGCAGGGGAGATACCACGTTACACCGGCCCTGGATACACATATTTTCAACATACAAATGGTCTTTCTGACCCATCGTAAAGTGAAACTAGACTCAACATACAAGGTCTCAGACCATTCTATGCCACTTATCTGGTAAAATAGTTGTATTAGTTGCTAGTTAGCAGCTATTCCTGACTGTTATCTGTAAGGACTTGTTTTATCTCTCTTAGTTATCTGCTTATTTTTCTTAAATCTTTTCTCTTATCCTGTATGGCATTTTGGGGCTTTGGAACCAATTACTCAAAGCTACAATAGTTTCAACATACAATGGTTGTCCTGGAACCAATTAATATTGTAATTTGAGGGACCACTGTACCAGTCACACAGTTAATGAAACAGTTAACCCTTTGTAGACAGAATGATTCAATATTTTTAATAAACGCCTAATTGAAAATGTGATTTTAGCAAAAATAAGTTAAATGCAATAAAAAATGCCTCCAAAGGTGTACATAGCCTTTAAAGGGCTATTTGGGTTATCAGAAGTTTATCTCCTATCTACAGGATATTGGACATTAGATCAGTGTGAGTTCGCCTTTGGGACCCCCAACAATCACAAGAATGGGGCCCATGCTGACTAAATGAATGCAGTGGCTGTCACAGCCAAACGTATGACCTCCTGGAGACGTCCAGCAAAAACCACCAAATAGCCACATCTAGAACACCAGCAGTTTCTTACAACATAACCAGGGCAAGGAATATAAACAAACAAGCTCAAAGTACTGTGCATGCTCAGTGGGGCGATCTAAGCAACACCGGACTTCACTAGGACCCTGATGGTAGGGATAGACTTGACCAGACAGTAATTGCCGAGAGGAGACCCCAGAGCGTAAAGCAGTGACTGCAGGAACTGGTGGACAACAGGTAACTAGCGAGGTACCGACAGTATATAGTGTAAAGCATAACATGAACAAGGCAAGTAATAACAAGCCAGGCAAGCGTAACCCTAGAAGCAGGAATATTCCCCTCCAAGGAACGACAAACCGCTCTTCCGGAGAAGAGTGGACAACACAAGAAATAGCAAGGAAATAACAAGACAAAGTGAAACATGCAGGGCAATCAGACAGGATCTGCTGCTGGTGAACTGCAGCAGGAGCGTGGCCCATGGCAGCTATACAGGATCTGCAGCTAGTGAACTGCAGCATGGGCGAAGCCTGCAGCAACCAGTACAGGATCTGCAGCTAGTGAACTGCAGCAGGAGCGTGGCCCATGGCAACTACACAGGATCTGCAGCTGGTGAACTGCAGCTACAGCGTGCCCCTAGAAACCAGGCACACAAATGACAAACAGAACAAATACCAATACACAGTCAAAGGGGTACACACGCCCACGGGCAAGTACACAAGTGAAGCCATAGCCAGCATGCAGTGCTGCTTAGCAACCAGCCTGCACGGAGCAGTCCGCAGCTGGTACGGCAGGGGGCGAGCAGCCAGCCTGCACAACCATAATCACGGTGAACCGCACCGTCACAGTGGCTGACAGCTAGTTGTCACCATCTTAATCCAACATGAAACCTATTTGTCTTGTTAATTACGCCAAATTGTTGTACAATTATGTGAGATTTTAACAGTGACCCTTCTGAGCTTATCACAGTCTTTCTGTGTGTTTATATTAATAGGTGATACCATTGATGTATGCCGTACTGACTGTATAGAATTTTTATTTGTGTTTCCAGTTACCTCATGAATAAAAATGCTAAACATGAGTACATAACTGTCATGTTGACATGACATTACTGTCATGTTCACATGACAGTTACAGCATGTGACATGGGTGGGACTCTTAAAGGGTTAAGCAATTTCCACTCACTCAGTCTTGCACTCATTCCAAACCACCCAATAAGCAGTAGCATGCATTTGTATGGTCTTAAAGAGGCTATAGATTTGTAGCATACAAGGACTAAATGAATTAAATTTAAAACATTAATACATTTAGTCTTTGTACTGTGACTCTAATATGGAAATTAGATAAAGAAGGTGATAAAAAAGTGAAAAAAGATTTTCAGCGCTACGGCTGGAGACAGAAGACTGAATAGTAATCGATTGTTGCTTTTATTTCATTTGTCAGACAGCGTCGAAAATGCATTCTTACATTGTCCTGACAAGGGGAAGCAAACCCCGAAACGCTGCTGGACATAATAAAAGCAGTAATTCCATTACTATTCCAGCTCTGTCTCCAGCCAGCGCCTGAAAATCTTTTTCCTTCTCATCACCTTCTATATCTACCCAATACCGCTTTACCAGTGTGAGGAACTAGAGGCTGCAGCAAGCAAAACCCCGGACGCTGGTCGGGCAACTCCAGCAGAGCACTACAAGCGGTTGTGACTTCCTCACAACCGTATCTGGTAGGACATTATTTTATTGTTATACTCCTGCACTAAACGGTCCCACACAGGAGGCGCTGTCCCCCTCTCTCCCTTTTTTTCTATTTATCGCTAATATGGAAATTACTAAGCTTATATAATAAATAGGAAGGTCACATGAAAAACAAGTTTCTT
>JAKVIS010003526.1:0-17019 GCA_033119425.1 Bufotes viridis
ATATGGGATCCTTGGATGGCTTCGCAGAACTCTGTAGACCTTCGGTACACCTTTACGTTGTAACCGACAAACAGCTTCTTATGCAGGACTATCTCATTTTCACTCTGTTAAAGTGATCTTCATTTTACATATTTATGTATATGTACAAATACATATATATATTTCCTTTACTTTTTCTTTTCCCTCATTTTTTTTGTATATTTTTTTTTTTTTTTTTCACAGGCACTGTTTATGCCTTTAATTTCCGTGATGTATAATATATTGTACTGGAATACTTCATTTCTATAAAACCCAATAAATGATTTTTGAAACTAAAAAGGAAATAGTTCTCCCACTGTGGGAATTCATTTAACATAAGTAGCATTTAAAAAATTCTGGTGTCCAATTTGCAGCAGTCTTCTTGTAATTAATACCAGAAAAAGGCATTATAGTGTCCAGTGTTGTCATTTTGGTTCCAAAAAGGCCAATTTAATCAATCTGGTGTTGGTGACACCCAAAATAGTAGGCCGCACGTTGTTACTCCTTTAAAAAGGAAATAGTTCTCCCACTGTGGGAATTCATTTAACATAAGTAGCATTTAAAAAATTCTGGTGTCCAATTTGCAGCGGTCCTCTTGTAATTAATACCAGAAAAAGGCATTATAGTGTCCAGTGTTGTCATTTTGGCTCCAAAAAGGCCAATTAAATCAATCTGGTGTTGGTGACACCCGAAATAGTAGGCCGCACGTTGTTACTCCTTTGAAAAGGAAATAGTTCTCCCACTGTGGGAATTCATTTAACATAACATAAGTAGCATTTAAAAAATTCTGGTGTCCAATTTGCAGCAGTCCTCTTGTAATTAATACCAGAAAAAGGCATTATAGTGTCCAGTGTTGTCATTTTGGTTCCAAAAAGGCCAATTTAATCAATCTGGTGTTGGTGACACCCGAAATAGTAGGCCGCACGTTGTTGCTCCTGTAAAAAGGAAATAGTTCTCCCACTGTGGGAATTCATTTAACATAAGTAGCATTTCAAAAATTCTGGTGTCCAATTTGCAGCAGTCCTCTTGTAAATAATACCAGAAAAAGGCATTATAGTGTCCAGTGTTGTCATTTTGGTTCCAAAAAGGCCAATTTAATCAATCTGGTGTTGGTGACACCCGAAATAGTAGGCCACACGTTGTTACTCCTTTGAAAAGGAAATAGTTCTCCCACTGTGGGAATTCATTTAACCAGTCCCCGACCGCCGTACGCAGGATTGCGTCCTGCGGGCGGCCGGGATCTTCTGTTTGGACGCGCCGGGGCGTCATCTCGCGAGACGCGAGAGTTCCTGTGAACGCGCGCGTGCGTGCGCGTTCACAGTGAGCGCTGACTCGAGAGTTGGACTACAGCCTGCCAGCGATGATCAATCGCTGGCAGGCTGTAGATGCGATATAAATCGCATCAAACAGCTATATCAGACGCTGTTTTATGAACAGCGTCTGATATAGCTGCTACCTGGTCCTCTGGTGGTCCCATTTTCTGGGATCGACCACCAGAGGACCAGGTAACTACAATAAAAGTTGCACCAAACACTACACTAACCCCCACCCCACCCCTCACCTATTAACCCCTTGATCACTCCATCTAGACCCCTGATCACCCCCTGTCATTGATCACACCCCTTGTAAGGCTCCATTCGGACGTCCATATGTGTTTTGCGGATCCGTGGATTCACGGATCCGTGGATTCCGGATCGCGGATCCGATCCGCGGATCCGATCCGCGGATCCGATCCGCGGATCCTCAAAACACGGACACCGGCAATGTGCTTTCCGCATTTTGCAGATCCGCACATTGCCAGAACTATATAGAAAATGCTTTTTCTTGTCCGCAGTTGCGGACAAGAATAGAGACATGTTCTATATTTTTGCGGAGCGGAAGTGCAGACCCGGAGCGCGGATCCGTAATTCCCGGATCCGAGCGGGACAAAGTCTGTCCCCATAGAAATGAATGGGTCCGCAATTCCGTTCCGCAAACAGAATTTCGGACGTATGAATGGGGCATAAGGGTCCCTTATCACCGCCAGTTAGTTAGCTACTTGTTAGGTAGCTAGCGCCCAGCCCACCGCACCGCAGTCACTGATTTTGGCAGAGATTTTTTCATCCCACATTGATCGATGCGAATGAAAAAATCTGTGCCGTTCATTTTTTTTTTCAGCGCAGAGGCTGAGCGGAAAAAAAATCTCATTACCCGTATGCTCAATATACGGAGAATCGCAGAAACTCCTAATGCTGGCCATACGTGTAATGACTGCGGAGACCCTCAAATGCCAGGGCAGTACAAAAACCCCACATGTGACCCCATTTTAGAAAGAAGACACCCCAAGGTATTCTGTGAGGGGCATGGCGAGTTCATGGAAAATTTTATTTTTGTCACAAGTTAGTGGAATATGAGACTGTAAAAAAAAAAAAAAAAAAACAATTTCCGCTAACTTGTGCCAAATTTTTTTCTGTGAACTCGCCATGCCCCTCACAGAATACCTTGGGGTGTCTTCTTTCCACAATGGGGTCACTTGTGGGGTATTTATACTGCCCTGGCATTTTAGGAGTCCTAAAGCGTGAGAATCCAAATGCGTAAAAATGGCCTGTGAAATCCTAAAGGTACTCATTGGTTTTAGGGCCCCTTTGCGCATCTTGGCTGCAAAAAGTGTCACTCATGTGGTATCGCCGTACTCAGGAGAAGTAGGGCAATGTGGTTTGGGGTGTATTTTTACATATACCCATACTGGGTGTGAGAAATATCGCTGTAAGCGACAACTTTTTACATTTTTTATTCAAAGTTGTCAATATACAGAGATATTTCTCTCACCCAGCATGGGTATATGTAAAAATACACCCCAAAGCACATCGCCCTACTTCTCCTGAGTGCGGCGATACCATGAGTGACACTTTGCAGGCAAGATGCGCAAAGGGCCAAATTCAATGAGTACCTTTTAGGAGGGCATTTTTACGCATTTTTCTTCTCACGCTTTAGGGCCCCTAAAATGCCAGGGCAGTATAAATACCCCACATGTGACCCCATTTTGGAAAGAAGACACCCCAAGGTATTCGCTGAGGGCATAATGAGTTCATGAAAAATTAAACTTTTGTCAAAAGTTAGCGGAAAGGGAGACTTTGTGAGAAAAAACAATAAAAATCAATTTCCACTAACTTGTGCCAAAAAAAAAATATTCTATGAACTCGCCATGCCCCTCATGGAATACCTTGGGGTGTCTTCTTTCAAAAATGGGGTCACACGTGAGGTATTTCTACTGCCCTGGCATTTTAGGGAGCCCTAAAGCGTGAGAAGAAAAATGCGTAAAAATGCCCTCCTAAAAGGTACTCATTGGAATTTGGGCCCTTTGCGCATCTTGCCTGCAAAAAGTGTCACTCATGTGACCTTAGCCGTACTCAGAAGTAGAGACTGTGTGTTTTGGGGTGTATTATTTTTTTTTAATACAATAATTATATTACTTGATAAAATTATTATAAGTATTCTATTTATTAAAAAAAAGATAAACAGAACACTTATAATAATTTTATCAAGTAATATAATTATTGTATTAAAAAAAAAAATCGCATAGCGAATTTAACACAGCTGTCTCATAGTCAGTCAACCTTCCTATTTGATTGCTAGGAAGTATAGCGAAGTTGAGCGAATAGGTAGCTAAAGCGAAGATGTAGAATACTTCGTTATCTTCGTTTTGAGGAATATGACGAATACATTCGTCATATTACGCTATTAAGCTAATTCTACCAAGCCAACCATAACTTCTGTGCTCATGGAGCGTCCCCATCACCATGGGAACGTCTCCATATACTAAATGTACTGTCGGTTTGAGGAATTACGTTGAAATCGCAATGCGATTAATTCCAAGTTATATTAATCGCATTGCGATTTCAACTTAGAACTGGGTTTATAATGGGTCAGCTTGCTAGAATTAGCGAAGTTAACGAATATGGAATATAGCAGCAGTGCTAAGTTGAAATCGCAATGCGATTAATTTAACTTAAAGTATTCGCATTGCGATTTCAACTTAGCACTGCTAGTGCATAGCTAGCTATACTCCATATTAGTTAATTCTAGCCTATGTAAGATAGCAGTGCTAAGTTGTAATCGCAATGCGATTAATATAACTTGAATTAATCGCATTGCGATTTCAACGTAATTCCTCAAATCCGACAGTACATTTTAGTATATGGAGATTCTCCCATGGATGGGGACGCTCCACATGAGCACGGAAGTCGGCAGAAGCGACAACGGGCACTGACTAGAGCAGCCAGGAAGCCAGGAATCCTCAGGACAGGTAAGAACTACTTTTGGGAAGTAGGAAAGAAAAAATATAACTAAAAAAAAAAAAAAAAACGAATATTCGAAATAGCGAATTTATAGCTATATTCGAAATATTCGCAATTAGCGAGTGCCGATATTCGCTAAAAAATTAGACTTTGAGATATTCGCTCAACACTAGTTACGATAAAAAATTCTATTAAATATATCATATAGGAGACACACACAGTGATAGTTAAGAAGTGAAATGAAGTTTGTGGATTTACAGAAAGTGTGATATAATTATTTAAAGCAAAATTTGGCAGGTGCATAAATTTGGGCACCCACAAAAAAGAAATGAAATCAATATTGATTAGATCCTCCTTTTGCAGAAATTACAGCCTCTAAGCGCTTCCTGTAGGTTCCAATGAGAGTCTGGATTCTGGTTGAACCTATTTTCGGACCATTACTCTTTACAAAGCATCTTTAGTTCATTCAGGTTTGATGGCTTCTGAGCATGGATAGCTCTCTTTGAAGTCACACCACAGATTTTCAATTATATTCAGGTCTGGGGACTGAGATAGTGCCCATTCAGAACGTTGTACTTGTTCCTCATAAATGCCTTAGTGGATTTGAGCAGTGTTTAGAGTCGTTGTCTTGTTGAAAGATCCAGCCCGGCGGACAGCTTCAGGTTTGTCACTGATTCCTGGACATTGGTCTCCAGAATCTGCTGATACTGGAGTGGAATCCATCGTTCCTCAACTTTGACAAGATTTCCAGTCCCTGCATTGGCCACACAGCCCACAGCATGATGGAACCACCACCTATTTTACTGTAGGTAGCAGGTGTTTTCTTGCTGTGTTCTTTCCTCCATGCATAATGCCTCTTGTTATGCCCAAATAACTCAATTTTAGTTTCATCAATCCACACACCTTATTCTAAAATGAAGCTGGCTTGTCCAAATGTGCTTTAACCCCCTCATGCGGCACTTTTTGTGCTGGGGGAGGGAGAAAAGGCTTCCTCTGCATCACTCTAGCATACAGCATCTCCTTGTGTAAAGTGCGCGAATGGTTGAACGGTGCACAGTGACTCCATCTGCAGCAAAGATGATGTTGTAGGTCTTTGGTGATGGTCTGTGGGTTGACTCTGACTGTTCTCTACCATTCGTTGCTTCAGTCTATCCGAGATTTTTCTTGGTCTGCCACTTCGAGCTGTAACTTGAACTGAGCCTGTGGTGCTTCCATTTCCTCAATATGTTCATAACTGTGGGAAACAGACAGCTGAAATCTTTGAGACAGCGTTCTGTATCCTTCCCTAAACCATGATGGTGAACAATCTTTGTCTTCAGGTCACTTTGAGAGTTGTTTTGAGACCCCATGTTGCTCCTCTTCCAGGAAATTAAAGAGGAGAAACTACAATTGACCCCTTAAATACTCTTTCTCATAATTGGATTCACCTGTGTATGTAGGTCAGGGGTCACTAGGCTTACCAAGCCAATTTGAGTTCCAATAGGTAGTTCTAAAGGTTTTGGAATCAATAAAATGACAACAGTGCCAAATTTATGCACCTGCCTAATTTTGTTTAAACAATTATAGCACACTTTCTGTAAATCCAATAAACTTAATTTCACTTCTCAAATATCACTGTGTGTGTCTCCATATGATATATTTAACTCATCAACAACCAACGATTTATACAGGAAAATCATGACGATTAACAAGGTTGCCCAAACTTTCGCATCCCACTGTATGTATTCCTCCCAAAGCTCTTAATAAGCCAAGAGGGTCGCCACCATCCCCCATAAAAACTCAAATGGAGAAAACCTGGTGGGCGTAGCATTGTCTTTAATGTCATGGTAAATCGTTCTCAGAGCCCATTTGTCTGCAGATGATATGGAGTGGAATGAATGGGGGTCACCCCACATCTCTGCCAAAGACTATGGAGTACCTGGGACACAAACTGTGGTCCCTGATTAGATATTATCTCACTGGGGAGACCCCATCCTAATGAACATCTGGACCAGCGCATCAGCCACAGACACTGCATCAATGGATTTTAAGGCTACTGCCTCTGGGTACCAGCTAGCATAGTCAACCATACTCAGAATATATTACCATAATATATATATATATATATATATATATATACCGTACAGCTAAGGCAACTAAGGGTCCAATTAAATCAACAGCCACACGCTGAAATGGCTCCCCAATAATGGGAGGCGGCTTAAGTGGGTATTTGCATGGTCGACTTGATTTCCCTACTTGCTGGCAGATGTCACAGGAGTGGCAATACTGGGCTACTTGCTGTGACAAACCCGGCCAATAAAAAATTTGGGACAGTCTGTTATGGGTATGTGAAATTCCTTGGTGCCCTGCAAGTGGGATTTTGTGAGCATTCATAAGTAACTGATTGCGGTACCTGGCAGGTACTAACAGCTGCTTAGAGGCCGCCCAGGGTCGCCCCACAGGAGCATCTAGCAACTCGATATTAGAGCTTATTTTCCTGCACTATCCTTTCTCTTCCAGTTTGTGCCATTTCTCCCACCCTCCTCCTTAAATTCTCTAGGCTAGGATCATCTACCTGTTCCCTAATGAATTCCTCTCGCCCTCCAATATCAAAGCAATAAGTGTTGTCGGTATAGCTCACTTACCCGTTGCATGCATTTTTGCTGCCTGTCTCCTGGTAATGCTGCGACAGATAAATCCAACGTCATTTCCCAGCAATATGTCTGCAGGCAGTTTATCCATTATATTCCGACAGTGTGGCTAATGGGTCATTTCCCCAGTCCAGATTCACTTGGGTGACTGGCACTTCACGTTTATCTCCTCCAGCCAACACAACCTTTGCTTTCTGTCCTGGAATTGCTTTATCCACAGTGACCACATGGGTTATATCAGAGTGATGAAGGCTCCAGAGTCCAGGAAGCCTTCAACTGATTTTCCATTCACCTGTACGGTGACTACGTGATTTCTCCTCTTTTAGGCATCAGTCCAGTGGATTTGCATCACCACATACTCAGAGTCTCCTGACATCACGCTGGCATGCTCTGCTATGGAACTGATTCCTTCAGGCTGGCTGAAGCACTGGGGTGTGCCACTGGAGACCTTGTGGTAGGTGGCACCAGGGGTGGCCTCCTGACCTCTGGGCAAATGGCTTGCA
Organism: Bufotes viridis; assembly: GCA_033119425.1. Taxonomy (NCBI): domain Eukaryota; kingdom Metazoa; phylum Chordata; class Amphibia; order Anura; family Bufonidae; genus Bufotes; species Bufotes viridis. Next base: position 7,429 of record JAKVIS010003526.1, read on the forward strand.
GATGTCTGGGGAGCCACATTTGTAGCAGCTTCATGAACCAGCAGGGCCCATGGCAGATAGTCTACGGGAAGCCTGTAATATTTGGGTGGATGTTCTTTGGGTGGTGCGGTCATTTACCTTGGCTTGTGTTATGGTGGTTAGGTGCTGAGCTTCTGCGAGTTGTGGACCAACTTTCCATATACCCATCTGCAAGGCATGCTGTCTCCTCCAATGTTTGGGGTTCTCGATCCATGACCCACTCCTTTACTCCTGCCGGAAACTTCCCAAAAACTGCTCCTTTGGAAATAGTTGGAGAAGATCCTCAAAATTCTCTGCCTCACAGCCACGAGTCCACTGGTCCAGGGCATGGGACAACTTGTTGCCAAATGTCAAATAGGTATTGTGGGTCCTTTTAGTAGGTTATGGAAGCTTTGTCTATAATATTCAGGGTGATGGAATAACGTGATAACAAAGCCCCCTTAACCTCAGTATAGTCCATTCCTCTGATAGGGCACGGAAGGTCGAATTTGCTCTACCTGTAAGTTTACCAGCCAATAGGCGTGTCCAGTCCTCTTCTGCAATACGGTGAGATTTACACATGATCTCAAGGTTTCCAGATATGCATCAATGTCCTCCTTGCCCTTCTGGAAGGTGGGAAATGCAGCGACAGCTTGAGAATATTCCGGAGGTAATCATCTCCGTTGATCCCATGGTTATGGGCTTTGTTGGCTTTGTCCCTCAATGCCACCTCCTCATAGACAAATTTCATGAAGGCTCCATCCCCTCTGGCTGGCGATTTAATTATCCATCCAGCATTTTATCCTTCAGTTAAATCCTCCACGAGGTCTGCTCCTGACCGGTATGGCCGAGAGTCTGAGGTTGCATCTTGTTCTTGGAGCAGAAGAGGTATCAGGAGATCCAATAAGTTCTGGTTTCTTCCTTTGCCCTCTTGGAACAATCCCGACTCCAACGCACCACTTCCTCAGCTATGGCCCACTGTTAGCTCCTCAGTTCTTTTCTCCTCATTCTGCTCAGTGCCTCGATCCACCGCTGCCGCCAGTTTGTCACACCATCGGCTTGCGGCTGACGAAGATAGCCACTGAGCAATAGGAATTGTCACCCGTGAGCAGGAAATGCTGCCTCCTGCTAACACGTTCCGTATCAGGTGGTGGTGCAGTTAGCTGTGGCGTGGAGACAAAACTTTTCCACATTTCTGCCATGCTAACCCCTGCCCTCAGAGGAGCTGGCCGTGACACAGCTGCGTTGGCGACCTCTTGCTCCTCCTCTGCCTTCGCCTTGGGCTTCCACCTGTTCCCCTGTGACATTTGGGAATGCTCTCAGGAGCGCCTCTACCAGCGTGCGCTTGTACTCGCGCATCTTCCTATCACGGCTCCAGTGCAGGAAGTAAGGTGGGCACATTGTCTTTGTACCGGGGATCCAGCAGGGTGGCAACCCAGTAGTCCGCACACGTTAAAATGTGGGCAACTCTGCTGTCGTTGCGCAGGCACTGCAGCATGTAGTCGCTCATGTGTGCCAGGCTCCCCAGAGGTAAGGACAAGCTGTCCTCTGTGGGAGCGTATCGTCATCGTCCTCCGTATCCCCCAGCCACGCACCAGTGATGGGCCTGAGCTGTGTCGGGTGCCACCCCGCTGTGAACCTGCTTCATCCTCATCCTCCTCCACCTCCTCCTCATCCTCCTCGTCCTCCAGTAGTGGGCCCTGGCTGGCCACATTTGTACCCTGGCCTCTGCTGTTGCAAAAAACCTCCCTCTGAGCCACTTCTAACAGACTGGCCTGAAAGTGCTAAAAATGACCCCTCATCCTCCTCCTCCTCCTCCTGGGCCACCTCCTCTTCCATCATCGCCTAAGCGTTTTCTCAAGGAGACATAGAAGTGGTATTGTAACGCTGATAACGGTGTCATCGCCACTGGCCATGTTGGTGGAGTACTCGAAACAGCGCAACAGGGCACACAGGTCTCGCATGGAGGCCCAATCATTGGTGGTGAAGTGGTGCTGTTCCGCAGTGCGACTGACGCGTGCGTGCTGCAGCTGAAACTCCACTATGGCCTGCTGCTGCTCGCACAGTCTCTCCAGCATGTGCAAGGTGGAGTTCCACCTGGTGGGCACGTCGCATATGAGGCGGTGGCGGGAAGGCCGAAGTTCCGCTGTAGCGCAGACAGGCGAGCAGCGGCAGGATGTGAACGCCGGAGCGCGCACAGACGGCCCTCACTTTATGCAGCAGCTCTGACATGTCGGGGTAGTTGTGAATGAACTTCTGCACCACCAAATTCAGCACATGCGCCAGGCAAGGGATGTGCGTCAAACCGGCTAGTCCCAGAGCTGCGACGAGATTTCGCCCATTATCGCACACCACCAGGCCGGGCTTGAGGCCCACCGGCAGAAACCACTCGTCGGTCTGTTGTTCAATACCCCGCCACAACTCCTGCGCGGTGTGGGGCCTGTCCCCAAACATATGAGTTTCAGAATGGCCTGCTGACGTTTACCGGGCTGTGCTGAAGTTGGTGGTGAAGGTGTGTGGCTGACTGGATGAGCTGGTGGAAGCAGAGGAGGAGGAAGCCAGTAGGAGGAGGAGGCTACAGGAGGCAAGAATGATGCCCTGCGATCCTTGGCGGCGGAAGGACGTGCGCCAAGGAACTCTCCGCCTGCGGCCCAGCCGCCACTACATTTACCCAGTGTGCAGTTAGGGAGATATAGCGTCCCTGGCCGTGCTTACTGGTCACGTATCTGTGGTTAGGTGGACCTTGCCACAGATGGCGTTGCGCAGTGCACACTTGATTTTATCGGATACTTGGTTGTGCAGGGAAGGCACGGCTGTCTTGGAGAAGTAGTGGCGGCTGGGAACAACATACTGTGGGACAGCCATGGACATCAGCTGTTTGAAGCTGTCTGTGTCCACCAGCCTGAATGACAGCATTTCAAAGGCCAGTAGTTTAGAAATGCTGGCATTCAGGCCCAGAAGCTCGAGGGTGGCTAGGTGGGAATTTACGCTTTCTCTCCAAGGTTTGTGAGATGGAGAGCTGAGCGCTGCCGTGTGACATGGTGGAGATGCTTGGTGGCGCAGGTGGTGTTGTCGGTGGCACATCCTCTGTTTGGTGGGCGGCAGGTGCCAACATTCCTCCCGAGGCGGAGGAAGAGGCCGAGGCAGCAGCAGAAGAGGGAGCAGGGGAGCCAGAGTGAGTTCCTTGCTTTTAAGGTGTTTACTCCACTGCAGTTCATGCTTTGCATGTAGATGCCTGGTCATGCAGGTTGTGCTAAGGTTCAGAACGTTAATGCCTCGCTTCAGGATCTGATGGCACAGCGTGCAAACCACTCGGGTCTTGTCGTCAGCACATTGTTTAAAGAAGTGCCATGCCAGGAACTCCTTGAAGCTGCCTTTGGGGTGCTCGGTCCCTGGTGGCGGTGGCCAGTAGCAGGCGAACTCTCTTGGCGGCGGCTGGTCTGCTTTGCCCCCTGCTCCCTCTTTTGCTACGCTGTTGGCTCGGTCTCACCACTGCCTCTTCCTCTGAACTATGAAAGTCAGTGGCACGACCTTCATTCCATGTGGGGTCTAGGACCTCATCGTCCCCTGCATCGTCTTCCACACAGTCTTCCTCCCTGACCTCCTGTTCGGTCTGCACACTGCAGAAAGACGCAGCAGTTGGCACCTGTGTTTCGTCATCATCAGAGACGTGCGGACTCCGATGAGGTGGTATTCCCATGTCCTCATCATCAGGAAACATCAGTGGTTGTGCATCAGTGCATTCTATGTCTTCCACCACTGGGGAAGGGCTAGGTGGATTTCCTTGGGAAACCCTGCCAGCAGAGTCTTCAAACAGCATAAGAGACTGCTGCATAACTTGAGGCTCTGACAGTTTCCCTGATATGCATGGGGGTGATGTGACAGACTGATGGGCTTGGTTTTCAGGTGCCACCTGTGCGCTTTCTGCAGAAGACTGGGTGGGAGATAATGTTGTGAACATGCTGGATCCACTGTCGGCCACCCAATTGACTAGCGCCTGTACCTGCTCAGGCCTTACCATCCTTAGAACGGCATTGGGCCCCACCAAATATCGCTGTAAATTCTGGCGGGTACTGGAATGGCCACGTCCTCTCCCAGCACCAGAGGGTACACTAACACCACCACGACCCGTCCGCGTCCCTTACTAGATGTTTTCCTCATTGTTACCGTTCACCAAGCACCACAATAAGGAAAAAAATATTTGGCCCAATGTATTGATTTCAAATTCAGGCCATTTTTACAGGCACCTAACACTATCTGCCTATTTGTTTATGTAGCGCATTACACTAATCCAGGCACAGTAGTAACCACTGATTTAGGGAATATCTCTTTTAGGGCTAGTATTTAGGCCCTGGATGAAAGGTATCCTTTTATGGACAGATTTACACTTGGCCTGCAACAGCTGGGACACCAGATTCAGGGTATTGCTATTTTGGCAATTGAATGTCACCCCAGAACAAAATATATGTTTTGGCGGACACTATTATATTTTGCCAGCCACAGCTGAAACCACTGATTTATGGTATTGCTATTTTGGCAATTGAATTTCACTCAGGCCAGAACAAAATATATGTTTTTGCGGACACTATGAATCCTGGCCTGCAACAGCTGGGACACCAGATTCAGGGTATTGCTATTTTGGCAATTGAATTTCACCCCAGAACAAAATATATGTTTTGCAGGACACTATGAAACTTGGCCTGCAACAGCTGGGACACCAGATTCAGGAGTATTGCTATTTTAGCAATTGAATGTCACCCCAGAACAAAATATATGTTTTTGCGGACACTATGAATCCTGGCCTGCAACAGCTGGGACACCAGATTCAGGGTATTGCTATTTTGGCAATTGAATTTCACCCCAGAACAAAATATATGTTTTGGCGGACACTATGAATCCTGGCCTGCAACAGCTGGGACACCAGATTCAGGGTATTGCTATTTTGGCAATTGAATGTCACCCCAGAACAAAATATATGTTTTGGCGGACACTATGAAACGTGGCCTGCAACAGCTGGGACACCAGATTCAGGGTATTGCTATTTTGGCAATTGAATGTCACCCCAGAACAAAATATATGTTTTGCAGGACACTATGAAACGTGGCCTGCAACAGCTGGGACACCAGATTCAGAGGTATTGCTATTTTGGCAATTGAATGTCATCCCAGAACAAAATATATGTTTTGGCAGGACACTATGAATCCTGGCCTGCAACAGCTGGGACACCAGATTCAGGGTATTGCTATTTTGGCAATTGAATGTCACCCCAGAACAAAATATATGTTTTGGCGGACACTATGAAACGTGGCCTGCAACAGCTGGGACACCAGATTCAGGGTATTGCTATTTTGGCAATTGAATGTCACCCCAGAACAAAATATATGTTTTGCAGGACACTATGAATGCTGGCCTGCAACAGCTGGGACACCAGATTCAGGGTATTGCTATTTTGGCAATTGAATGTCACCCCAGAACAAAATATATGTTTTGGCAGGACACTATGAAACGTGGCCTGCAACAGCTGGGACACCAGATTCAGGAGTATTGCTATTTTGGCAATTGAATGTCACCCCAGAACAAAATATATGTTTTGCAGGACACTATGAAACGTGGCCTGCAACAGCTGGGACACCAGATTCAGGGTATTGCTATTTTGGCAATTGAATGTCACCCCAGAACAAAATATATGTTTTTGCGGACACTATGAATCCTGGCCTGCAACAGCTGGGACACCAGATTCAGGGTATTGCTATTTTGGCAATTGAATGTCACCCCAGAACAAAATATATGTTTTGACGGACACTATGAAACATGGCCTGCAACAGCTGGGACACCAGATTCAGGGTATTGCTATTTTGGTAATTGAATGTCACCCCAGAACAAAATATATGTTTTGCAGGACACTATGAATCCTGGCCTGCAACAGCTGGGACACCAGATTCAGGGTATTGCTATTTTGGCAATTGAATGTCACCCCAGAACAAAATATATGTTTTTGCGGACACTATGAATCCTGGCCTGCAACAGCTGGGACACCAGATTCAGAGGTATTGCTATTTTGGCAATTGAATGTCACCCCAGAACAAAATATATGTTTTGCTAGACACTATGAATCCTGGCCTGCAACAGCTGAGACACCAGATTCAGGGTATTGCTATTTTGGCAGATTAATTTCACCCCAGAACAAAATATATGTTTTGCAAGACACTATTCTATTTTGCCAGCCACAGCTGAAACCACTGATTTATGGTATTGCTATTTTGGCAATTGAATTTCACCCCAGAACAAAATATATGTTTTGACAGACACTATGAAACGTGGCCTGCAACAGCTGGGACACCAGATTCAGGGTATTGCTATTTTGGCAATTGAATGTCACCCCAGAACAAAATATATGTTTTTGCAGACACTATGAATCCTGGCCTGCAACAGCTGGGACACCAGATTCAGGGTATTGCTAATTTAGCAGATTAATTTCACCCCAGAACAAAATATATGTTTTGGCGGACACTATTCTATTTTGCCAGCCACAGTTGGAACCACTAGATTTATGGTATTGCTATTTTGGCAATTGAATTTCACCCCAGAACAAAATATATGTTTTGCGGACACTATGAATCCTGGCCTGCAACAGCTGGGACACCAGATTCAGGGTATTGCTATTTTGGCAATTGAATGACACCCCAGAACAAAATATATGTTTTGACGGACACTATGAAACGTGGCCTGCAACAGCTGGGACACCAGATTCAGGGTATTGCTATTTTGTCAATTGAATGTCACCCCAGAACAAAATATATGTTTTGCAAGACACTATGAAACGTGGCCTGCAACAGCTGGGACACCAGATTCAGGAGTATTGCTATTTTGGCAATTGAATGTCACCCCAGAACAAAATATATGTTTTGCAAGACACTATGAATCCTGGCCTGCAACAGCTGGGACACCAGATTCAGGGTATTGCTATTTTGGCAATTGAATGTCACCCCAGAACAAAATATATGTTTTGCAAGACACTATGAATGCTGGCCTGCAACAGCTGGGACACCAGATTCAGGGTATTGCTATTTTGGCAATTGAATGTCACCCCAGAACAAAATATATGTTTTGCAAGACACCATGAAACGTGGCCTGCAACAACTGGGACACCAGATTCAGGGTATTGCTATTTTGGCAATTGAATGTCACCCCAGAACAAAATATATGTTTTGCAAGACACTATGAAACGTGGCCTGCAACAGCTGGGACACCAGATTCAGGGTATTGCTATTTTGGCAATTGAATGTCACCCCAGAACAAAATATATGTTTTTGCGGACACTATGAATCCTGGCCTGCAACAGCTGGGACACCAGATTCAGGGTATTGCTATTTTGGCAATTGAATGTCACCCCAGAACAAAATATATGTTTTGCAAGACACTATGAATCCTGGCCTGCAACAGCTGGGACACCAGATTCAGGGTATTGCTATTTTGGCAATTGAATGTCACCCCAGAACAAAATATATGTTTTGACGGACACTATGAAACGTGGCCTGCAACAGCTGGGACACCAGATTAAGGGTATTGCTATTTTGTCAATTGAATGTCACCCCAGAACAAAATATATGTTTTGCAAGACACTATGAATGCTGGTCTGCAACAGCTGGGACACCAGATTCAGGGTATTGCTATTTTGGCAATTGAATGTCACCCTAGAACAAAATATATGTTTTGCAAGACACCATGAAACGTGGCCTGCAACAACTGGGACACCAGATTCAGGGTATTGCTATTTTGGCAATTGAATGTCACCCCAGAACAAAATATATGTTTTGCAAGACACTATGAAACGTGGCCTGCAACAGCTGGGACACCAGATTCAGGGTATTGCTATTTTGGCAGTTGAATGTCACCCCAGAACAAAATATATGTTTTTGCGGACACTATGAATCCTGGCCTGCAACAGCTGGGACACCAGATTCAGGGTATTGCTATTTTGGCAATTGAATGTCACCCCAGAACAAAATATATGTTTTGACGGACACTATGAAACGTGGCCTGCAACAGCTGGGACACCAGATTCAGGGTATTGCTATTTTGGTAATTGAATGTCACCCCAGAACAAAATATATGTTTTGCAAGACACTATGAATCCTGGCCTGCAACAGCTGGGACACCAGATTCAGGGTATTGCTATTTTGGCAATTGAATTTCACCCCAGAACAAAATATATGTTTTTGCGGACACTATGAATCCTGGCCTGCAACAGCTGGGACACCAGATTCAGGGTATTGCTATTTTGGCAATTGAATGCCACCCCAGAACAAAATATATGTTTTGCTAGACACTATGAATCCTGGCCTGCAACAGCTGGGACACCAGATTCAGGGTATTGCTATTTTGGCAGATTAATTTCACCCCAGAACAAAATATATGTTTTGCAAGACACTATTCTATTTTGCCAGCCACAGCTGAAACCACTGATTTATGGTATTGCTATTTTGGCAATTGAATTTCACCCCAGAACAAAATATATGTTTTGACAGACACTATGAAACGTGGCCTGCAACAGCTGGGACACCAGATTCAGGGTATTGCTATTTTGGCAATTGAATGTCACCCCAGAACAAAATATATGTTTTTGCAGACACTATGAATCCTGGCCTGCAACAGCTGGGACACCAGATTCAGGGTATTGCTATTTTAGCTGATTAATTTCACCCCAGAACAAAATATATGTTTTGGCGGACACTATTCTATTTTGCCAGCCACAGTTGAAACCACTGATTTATGGTATTGCTATTTTGGCAATTGAATTTCACCCCAGAACAAAATATATGTTTTGGCGGACACTATGAAATCTGGCCTGCAACAGCTGGGACGCCAGATTCAGGGTATCGCTATTTTGGCAGATTAATTTCACCCCAGAACAAAATATATGTTTTGGAAGACACTATGAAATCTGGCCTGCAACAGCTGGGACACCAGATTCAGGTATTGCTATTTCGGCAGATTAATTTCACCCCAGAACAAAATATATGTTTTGGCGGACACTATGAAATCTGGCCTGCAACAGCTGGGACACCAGATTCAGGGTATTGCTATTTTGCCAGATTAATTTCACCCCAGAACAAAATATATGTTTTGGCGGACACTATTCTATTTTGCCAGCCACAGCTGAAACCACTGATTTATGGTATTGCTATTTTGGCAATTGAATTTCACCACAGAAAATAATCTATCCTTTGCCAGACAGCAGACAGTATTATACTTGTCTAGCCAAAGCTGGAACACCAGATTTAGGGGATTGGTATTTGGGCAATTGTATTTAACCCCTTAATAAAATATAGAAATTGCTATCCTGAGTTTCTAGGGGTGACAATTAGCACAGCCAAGCCCCTGATGTAGGATATAGCAAAAAAACTAGTATTGATGGGTTGATGGACTTGGTGGCAGCTTCTTCTGGTGCACCACAAGTCACAAAATGGCCGCCGATCAACCCAGAAAATAAGTGACAGAAAAACGCTCTGTGCAGCCTAAAAACCAGTGAGCAAGTAACTAGCAAAAATTCAATCATTCACAGCTGTAGATCGATCCGTTCATTAGGTGCTG
>JAKVIS010003527.1:0-16872 GCA_033119425.1 Bufotes viridis
CGGAGCGACCACCTCAGCCCACTGGTCACGGGGTAACTTTTCCCCTCACGGCGACCTTCTCAAAACCGCCAGGTACGTCTCAACGTCATCTCGCGGGGGTCATTTTTGGGATCGCCGCACGGACCGCTTTCCGGGCATCATGGACGTGGTGGGACGCTCCTGCCGCCTGTAACGCCATCACATGTTGTAGCAGTAGTTGGTTGGTCTCCCGCTGCTGCACGTTAGCCTCTATGAGAGCCTTCACAGCAGCCTCCATGTTGCCAGAAACTCCTGCTTGCAGCTTTGCTGGCTTAATATATTCCATGCACTTTAGAAAAACAAAACTTCGGCGCTTCACGCCAGCCTCACTGCGCATGCCCGCATCCGACACCAAATGTGGGGAGTCGCTCTGGTAGACAGCGGTGCGGGTGCAGTTTAGAGGCAAAACAGGGAGTCCAGATTGTGCAACAAACAGTGTTTTATTCACACTTGCACACCATAAATGAAAACAGTCTCTTGGTGACAGTTCACACACAACGGAAATAACGTGGCAAAACAAAAACAGGCCAACACAGGTTCAGTCACCTGGGAGGTGTAGGTGCAGGTTCGCACCACGCTGTCGGCCCAGCCGCAGGAGAATCCAGCTTCAGGTAGCCAGGAACAAAACACCTCCTTGTTGAGCTCTTTCCTCCAGGACAGAGAACTCCCAGCCCTGTTAGCAGCTCCAGGATAATCACCACCCCAGCTGCTGAAGCTGGCTGAGTTTATAAACCCAGCCCAAAACCCGGACTGGGTCGTGGGGAGCAGCCACCCACCCTACACTTTAGCTGCTCCCGGTAAGAGCCGGCCCGGATCGGCTTTGCAGCCATGCTATTTAAAACTATGTCAGTAGCACTAGCTGCTGCTGACATCAACATAAACGGCTCTCACCTCACCGAGGCTATGAACCTCGGTGACACATACCTGCCATCCACGACGGCACCCTGCACTTTACCACACTATCTACACAGTCTGAGTCAGTTTTTTTAAATTTTTTACCCGATTGTCTTAGGTAGGGGCTCATTTTTTGAGGGATAGGAGGAAGGTTTTATTGGCACTATTTTGGGGGGCATATGACTTTTTGATCGCTTGCGTTTTGTTATTTAAGGTGACAAAAAAAATCCTTTTTATGCACCTTTTTTAAAAAAAATTTTACCATGTGAATCTGAAGGGTTAGGTCATGGGGTATTTTTATAGGGCAGATTATTATGGATGCGGCGATACATAATTTGTCAACTTTTTTAATTATTTTAGTTTTACAAACTCTCATTTTATAAAAAAAAAAATTTTTGTGTCTCAAGTCTGAGAACCATAGTTTGTGGCTAAATGGAAAAGGGGATATTAAATTTAGTACTCCATGGAAGTGTGGTACTCCCTGAAGTAAACAATAAGGCAGAGGCCTGGATGATCGGGGCATGCAGTGTCCTTTCGTATCCGCCTCCTATGACACACTCTGTGTGTGTATGTATGTGTACGTGTGTGCGTGCGTGTAAACCTTTATTCAGTGTGCGTGTGTGTGGGGGCACGGGTGTTCCCGGACTTTTCCCTAAACCTAACAAGGAAAAAAAACGAACAAAAAAAAAAAAGCCAAAAAAAATGTGAAAAAGAAGTAAAAAAAATTCAAACTCGCTGATTAGCCTTCAAAGCTGATCAGCTGTGGGGTGGGCGATGCGCTAACAGTGGCCGGACGCTAAAGAAAGCCGGACACTGTCAGCGTACGCAAAAAAAAAAAAACGCTTGTGCCCCCCCCCAATTACAATTTTATGTGTTTTATTTTGGGAAATTTTTTATTATTTGAAACTTTATTTTTTTATTATGAAAAACACTTTTTTTTAACTTTTTAAAACTTTTTATTTTTTTCCCACTCTGGGACTTTAACTTCTGGTGTCTGATCTCCTCTGCAATTACAACCTGTATTGTAATGCATTGACTGTCGGCTTTTATGCTGACAGCCTGCCTGTGAGATCCAGCCTGTAAGACCCACAGGAAAGCTCAGATGCCTATGGAAAGCATCGGGATTGCCTTCTCTACCATCGGGTCCCTGCCACTGTAGCACGGGGACCCAATGGGGAAGCGGAGGGCACCCGTACCCTCTGCGAACCCTCTGCATGCTGCAGTCAGCTTTGAAAACGGCATACAAGGGGTTACCACGCCGACATCAGTGTTTTCATCGATGCCGGCTTATGCAGCAGGGGCCCGGCTGTCAGAGACTGCCGGGTCCGTGCCGCTAATTGGGCAGATGCAGCTCCTGCACTCGCCAGATCAGGCTGCCATACATGTACGGCGCTGGTCCCTAAGTCACGTCACCAGTGCCGTACATGTACGGTGCGTGTCCTCAAGGGGTTAAAATTATATTTTGCATCACCCTATATGAAAGTCCATAACTTTTTTATTTTTTCACCCAGGTAGATGTGATGACTTGTTTTTTTGCGGGATGGGTTGTTAATTTAATTGTTATCATTTTGGGGTATATATGCCTTTTTGATCACTTTTTATAACATTTTTTGGGAGATTAAGTGACAAAAATAGCAATTCCGTCATTGCTTTTTACATTATCTTTTTACAGCGTTTACCACGCGGGGTTACTCACATGATCGCCATGGCAACCATAGGGCTGTTGACATCGCAGCAGCGGCGGCCCAGTTGGAAGACAGAGGGAGCTCCCTTCTTCTCAACCCCATGAATGCCGCGGATGGCTACTGACCTCGGCATCTATGGGGTTAAATGGCCGAGATTGGTGCCATCACCAATTTCAGCCTGAGCAGCAGTATGTGGAGGACAATGGGGGCATCAGGGGGGCATAAAGATAGGGGCACTGGCGGGGGGTCTTCCCCGATTTCAGGCTGCGATCTCCAGAGTGGAGATCGCAGGCTGAAACTGGCAGCTTGAAACTATGATTGGTTAGTCTGCAGAGACAAGCCAATTGGAGCACTTGCCGGCAAGGGACCACTCTGATTGGTCCCTTGCTGGCTTCCCCCGGTGTCTTTATAGTATCACAGCACTGTTAAGCAGATTGGACGTGACTGTACATCCAAATGCAGTAAGTCACTTGCAATTTGGATGTACAGTTATGTCCATGTGCGTGAAGGGGTTAAATCCCAAATGATCCATAATAAAGTCATAATAATTAGAAACAAAAAGAACATCTGATGATAAAGCCAGATTTGTCACTACATACCATTTACATTGGGAACAAATGAGAGCATCTATTAACAAGTTCTGTTAACGGATCCTGTTTTGACAAAATACGTATCTCCATGTCCATCGATTACTGCATCTCCATGTCCATCGATTACTGCCTGACGAGCTGATACTTTGTGAGATAATCTTGTGAGAAGCTATTTAGAACCAATTGCATCTCAAATATTTTCGAGTCAGGCAAAATCAAAATGGGGATTTGTCCCTTGTGAGAGCTTGTATCAGGATGGGTTTAAGAGCAGGAAATATGTCCAAGAGACTTGCTCAAAAAGAAAGCAGTGTCACGTTCCGGAGGATTGGGCAGATCGGAATGTCATGCAAACAGGACACAGGCAGGTAGATTACAGACCAGGAAACCAACAGAGTACTTTATTACACATGTAATAAATGAACATGACAGTAAAGGATAAGCAGGTTAGGCAATAGTGGTAGCATTACCACTGAACCAAGTGCATCAGTAGACCAGAGGCAAACCCCAGAGGGTGGAGAGCCAGTGAGCCCTGTTCTTCACAGAGCCCCTGGTGGTGGGGATAAACATGGCCAAGGGCTCACTGATTGCACCTCCTGGAAGGTCCTGGTACACTTGGCTGCTACCTGCAAAGAACTGTTCTGGTGCAAGATTCGCCGCACCTGCACACTTCATTTCCCATTATGGGCACAGGCACAAGGCCGGATAGATGTACGGGCTGGCACATGCGCATTAAACACTCCTGTGCCTCTGCCCATAATGGGGAATGAAGTGCGCAGGCGCGGCGAATCTTGTGAGCGGCGCTGGCTCTGCATTTCTGAAGAACCTAGGGCAGCCAGAGGTGTGAAAGGGGACGGGTTTCATATGAAAAGTGACGAGGGGCCTAGGCACCGGCCGCTGGAACACTGCCCCTGGGCACCTTCAGAACCTAATTAACTTATTGCATTAAAGTGTCTTTTAGCGAAAATAAGCCACGGACAGCTATATAGTAAGTAGCATTCCAATATGGGGACTATAATGCAGATCATGGTGTTAGTGTTCTATAATGGGCAGTTTAGGTGAAACACTCCCTTTAAGCTATACATGGAACAGACAGGATCAGTAGCAGTGTTGCACTACCAGCCTAAACATGGAAAAGACAGGATCATTAGCAGTTTTGCACTACCAGCCTAAACATGGAACAGACAGGATCAGAAGCAGTTAGGCACTGCCAGGCTATACATGGAACAGACAGGATCAGAAGCAGTTAGGCACTGTCAGGCTTTACATGGAACAGACAGGATACAGCAACAACACTTTACCAGACGACACAACACTGAAGGGCAGATGGAAAAAAAAAACTGGGTCAGCAACGATGGGCTACACCCAACAAGGCACAAGACAGACTGACCACAAGCCCCACAGCTCACAGGTAGAAATAGCTGCAATAAGGAGGGCACCTGATAAGCCACACCCAGGAACAGACCAAGGAAAGTTAAACCCACCAGAACCAGACACCAACAAATAATAGAGCATCCACCTACTCAGGCACCGTTCACAAACTACACTGCAGCCAGCACGCAGCCCCAAGCAACCAGCCTGCACAGGGGTCAGCCTGCAGCCAGTACGCGAGAAGGCATGCAGCCAGCCTACACAGCCACAACTGTCACAGTGAACCGCACTGTGACAAGCAGATGGATTTGGACACTTGGGACATTACGTCCTGTGGGACTTAATGAAAATCTGGGCTTCGCTGAATTTCTCTGACTATCACAATCACAGCTGTAGATAATTTTAATAATGTTTTTAACATGTTTTGTAATATATTTTTGTCTTGTTTTTATTTAGTCCCACCGCCCAATTCCTGATTCTTACAAACATCTCTTCAGAAGCATATGATATCAGTATTCCGGGTAACTAAGCTCCTTCCATGGAGGTAGGCAGAAATTTCTTAGAGGGGAGTGATGGACTGACTTTTATGAACTACGAATTCTGGTTTTGTGACATTCTTCTGTTTGTGGAGAATTCATTGTTTAATTTGTACATTTTGCACCCTATGCACATTTTTTACACATCTTTTTATGAACACATGCCCCTTTTCTCATCACATAATGTTTCATTAAATATATATTTTACATGCACACCACTAACGTGATAGGTAGCACATTAAACAAGGATCAAATACAATTGTATAGTTTTCTCAACAGTATTGTTTTTTGCCACAGTATTGGTTCATTCACATTTATCCTCTGGTTGAGGATTATTGAGGGCTTACTGAGGTTTTTTTTCCTTTATTTTTTTTTTTAAACTTATTTATATACGTCACACTACCAATGTTTCTTTATTGGCAACCCTGTCTTAATACAATAGAAAAACAGAACCTAATATTTGATACAGAAACCTTTGTTTGCAATTACAGAAGTCAAACGTTTCCTGTAGCTCTTGACCAAGTTTGCACACACTGCAGCAGGGATTTTGGCCCACTCCTCTGTATACATCTTTCCCAGATCTTTTAGGTTTTGGGGTTGTTGCTGTGCTACATTGAGTTTCAGCTCCCTCCTAAGATTTTCGATTGGGTTCAGGTCTGGAGACTGCCAAGGCCACTCCAGGACCTTGAAAAAGCTTCTTACGGAGCCACTCCTCAGTTGTGCTGGGTGTGTGTTTCGGGTTATTGTCAAGCTAGAATACCCAGCCACGACCCATCTTCAATGCTTTTACTGAGGGAAGGTGGTTGTTGGCCAAAATCTCGCGATACATGCCCCCATCGTTCCTTCCTTCAATACGGTGCAGTCGTTCTGTCCCTTTTGCAGAAAAGTACTCCCAAAGTATAATGTTTTTACCCCCATGTTTCACGGTTGGGACTTTTTTCTTGGGGTTGTACTCATGCTATTTTTTCCTCCAAACATGGCGAGTGGAGTTGATACCAAAAAGTTCTATTTTGGTCTCATCTGACCACATGACCTTCTCCCATGCCTCCTCTGGATCATCCAGGTGGTCACTGGGGAACTTCAAATGGGCCTGGAGATGTGCTGGCATGAGCAGGTGGCCCTTGCGTGCCCTGCAGGATTTTAATCCATGATGGTGTCGTGTGTTACTAAGAGTAATCTTTGAGACTGTGGTCCGAGCTCTCTTCAGGTTATTAACCTCCCATGTAGTTCTGGCTGATTCCTGACCTTTCTCAGAACCTTCCTTACCCAGGAGGCGAGATCTTGCATGGAGCCCCAGAATGATGAAGATTGACAATCATCTTATGTTTCTTCCATTTTCTAATGATTGCGCCAACAGTTGTTGCCTCCTCACCAAGCTGCTTGCCTATTGTCCTGTAGGCCATCCCAGCAGGTCTACAATTTTGTCTCTGGTGTCCTTAGATATCTCTTTGGCTTGGCCATGGAGGAGAGATTGGAGTGTGTGGACAGATGTCTTTTATACAGGTAATTAGTTCAAATGGGTGCAATTAATACAGGTAATGAGTGCAGAGTAGAAGGGCTTCTTAAACAAAAACTAACAAGTCTGTGAGAGCCAGAATTCTTGCTGGTTGGTAGGTGATCAAATACTTATTTCATGCAATAAAATGCAAATTAATTATTTAAAAATCATACAATGTGATTTTCTGGAGATTTGTTTTAGATTCTGTCTCTCACAGTTAAAGTGTACCTACGATAAAAATTACATACCTCTCCATTTTTTGTAGGTGGGAAAACTTGCACAATTGGCAGTGTATCAAATACTTATTTTTCCCACTGAATTTGGCAATTTGATTAATATATTATTATTATTAAGATTTTTTTCAACATATGGTGCCGATATATTTTCTTGGTCAAGAGTGAAGATAATTTAGTTGTTAACGAGGGAGGGTGTACAATATAGATGTTATATGGCAGGTGTAATATCCCCTGCCTAAAAGAGAGGGACCCAACATTCATTTTGTCATGTTAAGAATTTGGTCACATGATATGAATTGTTTAGGTTATCCACATGAATAGATGACATAACTGGCGGCACCCACGTGACATCCGGACTGTCGTAGGTACGCACCTCCCCGCATATCGGGCCTGGAAGAAATGTCAGGTGGTCGCTTGTTCATCTTGCTGCCACTGAGACTCAGGTGGATATGCTTTATTAATGAAAGGGGGACTTTTTTTTAAATGGTGTGGTGGGGTTTATTAGACATGATTCACAGTGATGGAGCTACCCACGGATGAAGGCAAGGCGAAAAGCGTGTTGGGGTTGGCGCCACCTCTGGCCACACATGCTAATAGGCGAGTTATGATCACCGGTGTTACTTGTGTTTTTCTATGCACCAAAAAAGGGCGCTGGATACACGCCAATTTCCGGACAACCCACAATATATAAATGCCAAAAAATGCTTCCGGATAATCATCAAATCGCTTTATTAACAATGATAAATAAAGTATTAAAAAAAACATATTAAATGCATGAATATAACACACTGGTGGTACGAGAATGCACAGAAAACAACAGGAGATTTGTCACAATGGAAACTGTGAGCCAATACCCTACTCAGTCTTAATATAGGTATTCATAATACCAAAATATATTCATCATATAAAGTGCATAGTGCCACATGATCGTACAGATAATGACCAAATGAGAGTTGGCTACCTGATAAAGAGCGTATAGGTGACCTCCTGCGTCCTTCTCCCTAAGGCACAGATGATGGTTCACAGGAAATGGGTGCATGTAAGAGCTAGCTTAGCCCCTCAGCCTGATGCTGAAGCTCATGTGCATCTTTAAATGTGATCTCTTTCTTCTAATTGGCTTTCTTAGCTCCCTGGAAGAAAACAAGCATATTGGGAAGAAAGGAAAGTGAGGTTGATTCATACAGTACTGGCAGATTCTATTGAAGGGAGATGCCCCTTGCTTGTGAGAGAAATGTATCTAGCTGTGCAAGTGAAATGGCTGAGAAAGACATCAGGGAAGCCCAAAAAAGACCTGCTCCTTCACAGTTATGATATGATGGTAAAAAAAAGCACAGTCATTATTTAAACTTTTTTTTTTTTTAACTCAGGTACACTTTGAAGTGCACAGAAAATAATCTTCTCAGCAAAAAAAGGAAGGGACAGCTAGTTTTCTGTGCACCTTAAATTGTGTCTCAAAAGAAAATGTTTCAATTAACATTTATCTGGACTGTGACATAATTTTTCTGTATGAATCACAAACTTGAACATTATTTACTAATACAGATTAATTTTCTGAAACACGCTTCAGGTCTGATTCTATCGATTTGACTGTCAGATTTTCTGAGGTCTCAACACTCTGTAGTCTCCAAGGACTGTATCCAAGATCCTTAACCCAAAGACAGCATTGTTAATGACAGCATTGTTAACCCTTCCCGACCAGTGTCATACATATACGAAGCTCTAATTGGGGCACGTGCAGGAGCTGTGCCTGCTTGATCAGCAGCAGGGCAGGGGTCTGTTCCTGACAGCTGAGCCCCTGAGGCAAATATGGGGTTTGCAGTGACATGGACCTGATGGCTATAATGGTGCACCAATGCCTTACAAAAGCATAGGAGCTTGCCTCCTACAGAAGCCTATGAGATCCAGCCCCCAAGCTTGGTCTCATAGGCACTCTGTCAGTGTATTACACTGACAGTCAATGCATTACAATACTCATGTATTTTGATGCATTGCAGAGGGGGATCAGACCCATCAAAAGTTGACATCCCATAGGGGGACAAAAATAAAATGTAAAAATTAAAAATGCGCCATTTTCCCATAATTAAGTCATATAAAATTGAAAAAGAAAAGTAGACATATTAGGTATCACAGTGTCCATATTGACCGGCTTTATAAAAATATCACATGTACCACCCGTCAGGTGCACGCCATAAAAAAACTAAATAAAAACTATGGCAAAACCAAAGCCATTTTTTGGTCACCTTGCTTCACAAAAAGTGTAATACCAAGTGATCAAAAAGTCGTATGTACCCAAAATGGTACCAAGCAAGCCATCATCTCATCCTGCAAAAAATTAGCCCCTACATAAGACAATCAGCCAGAAAAGTTAAAAAATATAGCTTTCAGAAAATGGCAAGAGAAAGACAAGATTTTTTCTTTTCGAAAATGCTTTTACAATGTAAAACTTTAACAACAAAAAAATAATTATAATATACATATTAGGTATTGCCACCTGTAACAACATGATGTACCCCATTAGGTGCATGCTGTAAAAAAATAAAAACTGTTCTAAAACAGCCATTTTTGTCATCTCACAAAATGCGTAATATCGAGTGATCCAAAGGTCAAAATGTCAATGTCAAAGTATAAAACAAATAAAAATGGTACCAATAAAAATGTCACCTCATCCCGCAAAAAATAAGCCCCACATAAGACAATCGCTTAAAAAGAAAAAAAATTATGGCTTTTAGAAAATGAGGACGCAAAACCATGATTTTTCTTTATAAAGATGCTTTTTGTAAATGTGGTAAAATGTAAAAAAATATATAAACTTAGTTTATCTGTAATCGTCAGAATAAAGACAACGTGTCGTTTTTTTCCAATAACAAAACCCAAAAAGCAATGCCAAAATTGTTGAATTTCTTTATACTGCTTTCAAAAAGCAAAATAGAAAGTCATCCAAAAGTTGTATGTGTCCCAAAATAGAACCAATGATGATGGCAACTCATCCCACAAAAAATAAGTCCTCTTATTGAGAAATATGTATGGTTGTCAGAAAATAGATGTACTGGTACCCCAGAGACTGTTCAATACCAGCATTGTGCCCATAAACCAGTCCATCAAAATCTGTGCTAAAGCACAGATTCTAAATTCTGTAATAAGTCTGTGGGTTTAAATTGCTCTTACTAAATTCCTTGAGTGGTGTAGTTTTCAAAATAGGTTCACTTTTTTTTTTTTTGGGGGGGGAGAGGGGGGGGGTTTCTACTGTAGGGGTACCTTGGTTTCTCTTCAAATATAACATGTCGCCCAAAAACCATTTCATCAAAATCTGTCTTCCAAAACCATATGGCACTCCTTCCATTCTGACCACTGCCGTGTGCCCATAGAGAAGTTTAGGACTACGTATGGGATTTTTCTGTAAACTGCAGAATCAGAATAATGCATATTGAGGCATCTTTTGTTCTTAACTCTTTCTGTGTTGCAGGAAAAATGGATTAACATAAAAAATCTGCAAAAAAAATGAAAATTTGAAATTTCTCCTCGATTTCCTTTAATTCTCGTGGAACACCTCAACGGTTATCAAAGTTTATATAATTTGAGGGGTGTACTTTCTAAAATGGGGTCATTTATGGGTGTTTTATATTGTGTAAGCCCCTCAAAATTACTTTATTCCCTTACGTCCTACCAGCAGCACAGATGGGGTTAACCACCCCCCGTGGACTGGCAGGACCGGCGGAATGTTTAATGAGCCCAAGACTAATAACTCAATTTAACAATTAAGTATCTCCTTAAAAGGGGGAAGTCAACCCCCAGCCCACTGTGTTTTTTTCTGTCCTCCCGGACAGGCGGACTAGGGGGTTTGTTCCCCCCTTTCTCTTGAAAGTGCGGGGAGCCTTCTTTTCGTTTGGGTAATGGCGTTGCCCTTTTCCTAGGTACCTTGTCAGTTTGGCCGGCAGCTTGTCTGCTGCCGGCCACGCTCAGTTGCGCCTGGCTGGGGTATTTTGGCGGCGACCACGGCCCAGGATTCTAGGTCCCTGGACGCCACCATCTTCCGGAGGTGACGCAGGGATTCTCCTTTGCGTCACTTCTGGATAATTTTTTTTTGCGTTTTCATGCGAAAATTTTTAAGTATTTTTTTCTATGCTTCTTCCTGTGGAGGATTTACTGGGGGGAGGGTGGATTGTCTATCCCTCCCTTTCTCCTATTTTAGGAAGCAGTGTTCTCCAGTTCGGTCTCTGGCTGCTTATGCTTTTTCAGCTAGCTCCCTAAAGTGTTTCCACTTGTGGTGTTTGTTTCCTCTGGTCCTCAGCTGCCTCCGGTCTGTTTTTCTACCTTTCCTGCGGAGATAGGTGGTTTACAAATGTTTTACTTGTCCCTTTTTTTCCCGCAGTGATGTCTTCTCCGCGGGATTCGGAAGGCAGGAAAGTGGATTCCAAGAGGAAGCATCTATCCTGCTACCATTGCAGCAGTCAACGGTTATTGTAAGCTGATCATACCTGCACTCGTGAGATTGCAGAAGGTAAACAGCTTAAAGCTGGGCTAGTACAAGCTTGGGAGACCGGTTGGGAATACCTGGGTCTGTTGACTTAACCTACACCAGAGGTTACAGCTGCCGTTAGAGGGTTCTGCTCTCTAGTGAACCTACGTTGCAGGATATGTATCAATGGCTCTATTAATGGAGTCATAGGCCTGCTGGATGAAAAGGCTCCCTATGCCTGCCCATGCCATTATGGAGACCTCTGTCCTAGTAGAGAGACCTTCTTGGTCTCCTTAGCTTCTTCCTCCTCGTATGAGGAGGAGCTGACATTGTGTTTTCTCTCCTGGAAAGACACAGAAATTGCTCAAGTCCCTCAGGTCAGGGGACGATGATGTTGACCGCGGGGAGCCTCCCGATCCCGCTACTCGGGCACCTCGTGTCTTTAAAGCGGATCAGACCCTCCTCTCTGTCATGTTATAGAGTGGAAAAAACCTGGAAAAGGTCCGGTTTTAACAAAGAAGTTTAAATCCATGTTCCTGATGACTTAACCCTTGGTGGATTCATGGGGATCCATTCCCAAGGTGGACATGGCTATTGCCAAGTTGTCCAAGCGCACTCTGGTTCCTGCAGACGATGGGTCTAGCTGCAGGACCCCCTTGCAGAGTGCACACTAAGACGGGGTGTTACGGCAGCTGCGGCTTCCGCTTCCACAGCCATAGCGGCTTCTGAATTCTCTACGTTCCTCCGGTCTCGCCTGAATCAAATTCAAGTTGATGTGAACCAGAGGTTTTTTCCAGGACGACATACTGGCTGCCTTCAAGACCATCAACCTGGCTACGGACTTCTTGTGCGATACCGCACAGCTCCAGTTGAAGCTAGCGAGGGAGCTTCCACTCTAGCAAAGCAAGCGCTGGGAATGAGGCCAAACACAGATCCTTGCTCACGAAGCTAAGCAGCAGGTCTATGGCTCATGGGAGACCAAGTGCACCTTTGGCACCCTGTGACAATACTATCAAATAATGTCAGGGGACTATGTTTAGCGTGGCCCTGGGATCGGCGTCCCATATTCCATTTTGGCTTAAGCCTTGGGTCGCTGACAATTCCTCAAAATACAGTTTATATAGCCTTCCATTTGAGCCCAACCGTTTGTTTGGTTCGGAGCTAGATAAGATCATGGAGGGCCTTTCAGACTAGAAGGTGAAGAGCCTTCCCCAGCAGTCCTTTCGAGGGCAGGGCAGACAAGAACGCGGTGGCAGGTCTGGCCAGCAAACAAGCTCTTGTAGTGACTGGAGAGTGCAGCGAAAGGGTTTGAGGTGCTCTCGTGGAAGAGCCAAAGATGGAAAATCCACCTCCTGACTACGGGCCTCTTCGAGGCTCTTGGTTAATTCCCGTTACTCCTGCAGTCCTGCCAATGAGCTTCCCCATTCCTAAGCTTCATGTACCCGTCGGGAGTCGTCTCTCCCACTTCTGAGAAGAATGTATCCGAGAGATCTCGGATCCCTGGGTCCTGAATATAATTTCCGACGGTTATTTAGTCAACCTCACCTCTATTCCTCTGGACAGGTTTGTCAAGATCAACCTTCTACAAGCTGCCAAGGAGGCGATCCTAGAGGCCTACATTCAGGACTACATTTGCAAAGGGGTTCTGGAGGAGGTTCCGGCAGGAGAACAGGGCCTAGGGATCTATTCACCAATTTTTCTGGTTCCCAAGGCTTCAGGAGATCTCCGGATGATTATCGATCTGAGATATTTCAATCGATTTATAAGGAAGGTGAAGTTTCGGATAGAAACCATCAGGTCAGTAGTTCACGTCGTCAATCCTGGAGACTTGACTGCAACCCTGGACCTCAAGAATGCATATCTGCACATCCCGATCCATCCTGGTTCCAGGAAGTATATCAGGATCACGGTTCAGGTGTCCGGTGTCGTCAGGCATCTTCTGTTTGTTGCCCTTCCCTTTGGCATTTCTTCTGCCCCTCACACTTTTACCAAGGTGGTGGTTCTGTGGTGGCGGCTTTGAGGCTTCAAAGACTGACCATCATTCCTTATCTGGACGTCTGGCTTTGAAAGCCTCTGCTCTAGCGGTCCTAACCCAACTTCTTCAGGTAACAATCTCCTTTCTGTTCCACCTAGGTTGGATCATCAGCTGGTAGAAGTCGAACGTGAGCCCATCGACTTCAGTAAGATATCTAGGCTTCATAATCGACTCCACTGGGATGTCGCTCCAGTTGATTCCAGAAAGAAGATTCCGGGTTCAGAACACGGCAAGTTCCTTTCCCCGGCGAGTTCCAATCCGGACTCTCATGAAGATGTTGGGGAAGCAGTCCCTTGGGCTCTATGGCACCTCCACCCTCTACATTCGGAGGTCCTCTCCTAATAGAATGGCAGCCCTGCTGGGCTAAACTCCCTGTGCTCCCTGACTTGGCGAACTTGGTATTCCCTCAGATGGTGGTGCCATCTTTTAGACGGGAAGTCTATGACCCAGCCAATCTGGGTCATATTGACTACGGATGCGTCCCAAGTAGGCTGGGACGCTCACCTAGACGACACTCCAGTTCACAGGACCTAGTTTCCTCAGGAGTGGCTTCTTTTATCCAATCTCCGCAAGTTTCAAGCTATCTGGCTAGCCCTCCTTCACTTAGCCCCTCAGATCCGGGGCAAAGCGGTGAAAGTCCAGTCAGACAATATTACTGCGGTACTTTACATCAACAAGCAGGGAGGCACGAGATCACTTCCCCTCCTGTCAGAGATCGGGGTGATTCTGGATTAGGCAGAGTTGTACCTTTCCCACTTATCTGCGATCCACATCCAAGGCTCCCTCAATATGATAGCAGCTGAGCCGCGGTCTTCCGTCGGTGGAGTGGTCTTTACATCCGGAGATATTCAAGCAGATAGTCCTCAAGTGGGGTATGCCAGAGGTGGATCTCATGGCAACAAGGTTCAATGCCAAGGTGGAGAGGTTCTGCTCCCTTTACAGGGAGGACAACCCCCTGACGTTAGACACTCTGTCAATATCCTGGAGGTTCAGGCTGGCTTACATCTTCCCTCCCTTTTCCATGATACCGAGGGTATTGATGAAAATCCGTCAGGATCAGGCCTCGGTGATAGCCATCATACTGTTTTGGCCGAAGAGATCCTGGTTTACCTAGCTCACCCAGTTGAGTCGAGGACAATATTGGAGGCTCCCCCCACAGCAGATCCTGGTGTCATAGGACACTAACCTCTGCTCGGATCTGCACAGATTCAATCTGACAGCCTGGAGGTTGATCAGTCCCTTCCCAGAATAGAAGGGCTTTCAGAGTCGGTCCTGAGAACGCTGTCTCATTCTAGAGCGGACTCTACCAAGAGAGCCTACTCTCGTATTATGAGGATATTCTCATCCTGTTGTACCTCAACTGAGATGGTGTCTGCAGATCCGCCCCTCTCCGCTATCCTTCAGTTCCTGCAAGACGGCCTTGATAGAGGTCTTGCCCTTCTACTCAGAAGGTTCAAGTTTCAGCCATCTCAGCTTGCCTTAACAGGCTTTTTTCTCAGGAGCCGCTGATCAAACGGTTCCTTAAAGGAGATGAAAGATTAAAGCCTACAGTACTGAGACCCCTTTTTTCAATGGGATTTATCAGTAGTTCTCAGGGGGTTAGCATCTCCCCCCTTTGAACCGTTAGAGGAGGTGGACATCAAGGTCGTCACTTGGAAGTTTGTGTTTCCCCTTGCAGTGACTTTGGCCAAGAGGGTCTCTGAGCTTCAAGGTCTCTCAGCACATGAGCCCTATACCATTTTCTTACATGACCGGGACCTTCTTAGATTCCTCCCGTATTGTAGGCCTAAAGTTCCTTTCTTCCAGAACATCAACCAGGTGATATTCCTCCCGGTTCTGTCGACATCTACCACCTCCTCCTAGGAACCTGCTAGACCTCCTCTGGACGTCTCGAGATGTCTCCGGATCTATGTGGATAGATCAAGGAGTTCAGGAAAGATGAGAATCTGCTAATCCTGTTGCCGGTAAGTTTAAAGGCTGTAAGGCATCCAAACCTTCCATCAGTCGGTGGATTGAGGAGGCTATTAAGGAATCCTTTGTTTCCACAATCTCTGGACCCTCCGGGATTCGTGAAGGCCCACTCTACTAGAGCTGTGGCTACTTCTTTTGCTGAGAGGGGTCTTCTGCCTCTCAACATGATTTGCAAAGCTGCCTCCTGGAGCTCTGAATCGACATTCATCTCCCATTATAGACTAGATGCCAGTGTAGCTAAGTTTTTCGGCCTTTGGGCAGACTATTCTTAGTTCTGCCAGGCAGGAAGGCCCTCCCTAGGGGTTTATTCTTGCTATCTAACCATTTGTGCTGCTGGTAGGACGTAAGGGAATCGTTAATTTCTAACGATAATTTGTTTTCCCTTAGTCCTAATAGCAGCACACAAATTTCCCACCCTAGTAAGTCTAGTTTTTTTTCTTGCTATAAACACAGTGGGCTGGGGGTTGACTTCCCCCTTTTAAGGAGATACTTAATTGTTAAATTGAGTTATTAGTCTTGGGCTCATTAAACATTCCGCCGGTCCTGCCAGTCCACGGGGGGTGGTTAACCCCAGCTGTGCTGCTGTTAGGACTAAGAGAAAACAAATTATCGTTAGTAATTAACGATAACTGAATTGGTGCTTTAAAAGAAAAACTGTTTTGGAAATGTCTTCAAAATTTGAAAAATTGCTTCTAAAATTCTAAGCCTTCTAACATCCTAAATCCTAAAATTATATTTACAAAATGATGCCAACATAAAGTAGACATATGAAGTTGGTTAATTTATAACTATTTTATGTATTATTATGAGTCTTAGAAGTTGAGAAATTCAAATTTTGAAAAATGAGAATTTTTCAAAATGTTCTGTAAAGTTTGATATTTTTTTTTTATAAATAAAGGAATAAAATATTGACCCAAATTTACTGCTAACATGAAATACAATGTGTCACCAGAAAATAGAATAGGTTATATAAATATTATTATATAAGCATTCCAAAGTTATAACCACATTAAGTGACACGCCAGATTAGCAAAAATTGGCCTGGGCAGGAAGATGAAAACTGGCCTGGGTAGAAGGGGTTAAAATTATAGTACCACATATGGCAGTGGATAAAAAGATGGTAGCCGTTGGTAAAAGTTTGTTTAAAAACACACAGTGAGCGTAACCCCTGGATATGAGCAGTGTATAATGTGATGTAAAAATGAATCAAGGCAGCAAAGGAGGCAATATGGATAATCACAATACATTAGTAAGTGCCTTGTATTACCTTTATCTACATGATAAATGTCATTTGCTGAAGTGACAGAAACCCTTTAATGACCAGAGGACAGGTCTTGAGGCTTGGAAAACTCCTTTAGGTCCACCTGCACAGAGCTCATTTGTTGTGGATTTTCTGTATGAATTTCTGCAAGAAAAATCTGCAGTGTATTAAGGGCACCTGTCAGCAGATTTTTACCTATGATACTGGCTGACCTGTTACATGTGCGCTTGGCAGCTGTGTTGGTCCTATGTTCATATGTGTCCACATTGCTGAGAAGAATGATGTTTTAATATATGCAAATGAGACTAGGAGCAATGAGGGCAT
>JAKVIS010003528.1:0-16720 GCA_033119425.1 Bufotes viridis
GTATGATGTAGTATGAGGTATACAATGTAATACACACTGTATATATAAAAACAGGTATATAAGGTGTTTATGATGTAGTATGAGGTATATAGTACATAACACACTGTATATGTATAATATTATAATTTATATTTGGAGTGTATGGGGTAGTATGAGGTATATAATGTATAAGACACTGTATATATAATATCAGGTATATAAGGTGTGTATGATGTAGTATGAGTTATATAGTACATAACACACTGTATATGTATATTATTATAATTTATATTTGGAGTGTATGGTGTAGTATGAGGTATATAATGTTTATCACACTGTATATGTATATATAATATCAGGTATATAAGGTGTGTATAATGTAGTATGAGGTATATAATACATAACACATTGTATATGTATAATATTATCATTTATATATGGAGTGTATCATGTAGTATGAGGTATACAATGGATAACACACACTGTATATATAAAAACAGGTATATAAGGTGTGTATGATGTAGTATGAGGTATATAGTACATAACACACTGTATATGTATAATATTATAATTTATATTTGGAGTGTATGGTGTAGTATGAGGTATATAATGTATAACACACTGTATATAGATAATATCAGGTATATAAGGTGTGTATGATGTAGTATGAGGTATATAATACATAACACATTGTATATGTATAATATTATCATTTATATATGGAGTGTATGATGTAGTATGAGGTATATAATGTATAACACACTATATATATATATATATATATATATATATATAATAAATAATATCAGGTATATAAGGTGTGTATGATGTAGTATGAGATATGTAATACATAACACACTGTATATGTACAATATTATCATTTATATTTGGAGTGTATGGTGTAGTATGGGGTATATAATGTATAACACACTGTATATATATAATATCAGGTATATAAGGTGTGTATGATGTAGTATGAGGTATATAGTACATAACACACTGTATATGTATAATATTATAATTTATATTTGGAGTGTATGGTGTAGTATGAGGTATATAATGTATAACACACTGTATATAGATAATATCAGGTATATAAGGTGTGTATGATGTAGTATGAGGTATATAGTACATAACACACTGTATATGTATAATATTATCATTTATATATGGAGTGTATGATGTAGTATGAGGTATATAATGTATAACACACTATATATATATATATATATATATATATATATATATAATATCAGGTATATAAGGTGTGTATGATGTAGTATGAGGTATATAATACATAACACATTGTATATGTATAATATTATCATTTATATATGGAGTGTATGATGTAGTATGAGGTATACAATGTATAACACACACTGTATATAAAAAACAGGTATATAAGGTGTGTATGATGTAGTATGAGGTATATAGTACATAACACACTGTATATGTATAATATTATCATTTATATTTGGAGTGTATGGTGTAGTATGAGGTATATAATGTATAACACACTGTATATAAATAATATCATGATGTAAGGTGTTTATGATGTAGTATGAGGTATATAGTACATAACACACTGTATATTTATAATATTATCATTTATATATGCAGTGTATGATGTAGTATGAGGTATATAATGTATAACACACTGTATTTATATAATATCAGGTATATAAGGTGTGTATGATGTAGTATGAGGTATATAATACATAACACACTGTATATGTATAATATTATCATTTATATTTGGAGTGTATGGTGTAGTATGAGGTATATAATGTATAACACACTATATATATATATATATATATATATATATATATTTAATATCAGGTATATAAGGTGTGTATGATGTAGTATAAGGTATATAATACATAACACACTGTATATGTATAATATTATCATTTATATTTGGAGTGTATGGTGTAGTATGAGGTATATAATGTATATCACACTGTATATATATAATATCAGGTATAGAAGGTGTGTATGATGTAGTATGAGGTATATAGTACATAACACACTGTATATGTATAATATTATCATTTATATATGGAGTGTATGATGTAGTATGAGGTATATAATGTATAACACACTGTATATATATAATATCAGGTATATAAGTTGTGTATGATGTAGTATGAGGTATGTAATACTTAACACATTGTATATGTATAATATTATCATTTATATATGGAGTGTATTATGTAGTATGAGGTATACAATGTATAACACACACTGTATATATAAAAACAGGTATATAAGGTGTGTATGATGTAGTATGAGGTATATAGTACATAACACACTGTATATGTATAATATTATAATTTATATTTGGAGTGTATGGTGTAGTATGAGGTATATAATGTATAACACACTGTATATAGATAATATCAGGTATATAAGGTGTGTATGATGTAGTATGAGGTATATAATACATAACACATTGTATATTTATAATATTATCATTTATATATGGAGTGTATTATGTAGTATGAGGTATACAATGTATAACACACACTGTATATATAAAAACAGGTATATAAGGTGTGTATGATGTAGTATGAGGTATATAATACATAACACATTGTATATGTATAATATTATCATTTATATATGGAGTGTATGATGTAGTATGAGGTATATAATGTATAACACACTGTATATAGATAATATCAGGTATATACGGTGTGTATGATGTAGTATGAGGTATATAATGTATAACACACTGTATATATATGATATCAGGTATATAAGGTGTGTATGATGTAGTATGAGGTATGTAATACATAACACATCGTATATGTATAATATTATCATTTATATATGGAGTGTGTGATGTAGTATGAGGTATATGATACATAACACATTGTATATGTATAATATTATAATTTATATTTGGAGTGTATGGTGTAGTATGAGGTATATAATGTATAACACACTGTATATATATAATATCAGGTATTTAAGGTGTGTATGATGTAGTATGAGGTATATAATTTATTACACACTGTATATATTTATGATGTTAGGTATAAAAGGTGTGTATGATGTAGTATGAGGTATATAGTACATAACACACTGTATATGTATAATATTATCATTTATATTTGGAGTGTATGGTGTAGTATGAGGTATATAATGTATAACACACTGTATATATATATTATCAGGTATAGAAGGTGTGTATGATGTAGTATGAGGTATATAGTACATAACACACTGTATATGTATAATATTATCATTTATATATGGAGTGTATGATGTAGTATGAGGTATATAATGTATAACACACTGTATATATATAATATCAGGTATATAAGGTGTGTATGATGTAGTATGAGGTATGTAATACATAACACATTGTATATGTATAATATTATCATTTATATATGGAGTGTATGATGTAGTATGAGGTATATAATGTATAACACACTGTATATAAATAATATCAGGTATATAAGGTGTGTATGATGTAGTATGAGGTATATAATTTATAACACACTGCAAATATATGTTATCAGGTATATAAGGTGTGTATGATGTAGTATGAGGTATATAATACATAACACATTGTATATGTATAATATTATCATTTATATTTGGAGTGTATGGTGTAGTATGAGGTATATAATGTATAACACACTGTATATAAATAATATCAGGTATATAAGGTGTGTATGATGTAGTATGAGGTATATAATTTATAACACACTGTATATATATGATATCAGGTATATAAGGTGTGTATGATGTAGTATGAGGTATGTAATACAAAACACATTGTATATGTATAATATTATCATTTATATATGGAGTGTGTGATGTAGTATGAGGTATATGATACATAACACATTGTATATGTATAATATTATAATTTATATTTGGAGTGTATGGTGTAGTATGAGGTATATAATGTATAACACACTGTATATATATAATATCAGGTATTTAAGGTGTGTATGATGTAGTATGAGGCATATAATTTATAACACACTGTATATATATATGATGTCAGGTATATATGGTGTGTATGATGTAGTATGAAGTATATAATACATAACACATTGTATATGTATATTATTATCATTTATATATGGAGTGTATGATGTAGTATGAGGTATATAATGTATAACACACTGTATATATATAATATCAGGTATATAAGGTGTGTATGATGTAGTATGAGGTATGTAATACATAACACATTGTATATGTATAATATTATCATTTATATATGGAGTGTATGATGTAGTATGAGGTATATAATGTATAACACACTGTATATAAATAATATCAGGTATATAAGGTGTGTATGATGTAGTATGAGGTATACAATGTATAACACACACTGTATATATAAAAACAGGTATATAAGGTGTGTATGATGTAGTATGAGGTATATAGTACATAACACACTGTATATGTATAATATCATTTATATATGGAGTGTATGATGTAGTATGAGGTATATAATGTATAACACACTGTATATAGATAATATCAGGTATATAAGGTGTGTATGATGTAGTATGAGGTATATAATTTATAACACTGTATTTATATGATATCAGGTATATAAGGTGTGTATGATGTAGTATGAGGTATATAATACATAACACATTGTATATGTATAATATTATCATTTATATAAGGAGTGTATGATGTAGTATGAGGTATATAATGTATAACACACTGTATATAAATAATATCAGGTATGTAAGGTGTTTATGATGTAGTATGAGGTATATGATACATAACACATTGTATATGTATAATATTATCATTTATATATGGAGTGTATGATGTAGTATGAGGTATACAATGTATAACACACACTGTATATATAAAAACAGGTATATAAGGTGTGTATGATGTAGTATGAGGTATATAGTACATAACACACTGTATATGTATAATATTATCATTTATATTTGGAGTGTATGGTGTAGTATGAGGTATATAATGTTTATCACAATGTATATGTATATATAATATCAGGTATATAAGTTGTGTATGATGTAGTATGAGGTATATAATTTATAACACACTGTATATATATATGATGTCAGGTATATAAGGTGTGTATGATGTAGTATGAGGTATATAATACATAACACATTGTATATGTATAATATTATCATTTATATATGGAGTGTATGATGTAGTATGAGGTATACAATGTATAACACACGCTGTATATATAAAAACAGGTATATAAGGTGTGTATGATGTAGTATGAGGTATATAGTACATAACACACTGTATATGTATAATATTATAATTTATATTTGGAGTGTATGGTGTAGTATGAGGTATATAATGTATATAGGAAATAAGGTTCCTGGACAACACTTGATGCTTCGTGATTTATTAAAGCTTGATATACAATGTGCGTTATGCCAGTTTGTAAACATATAGTTTCAGTGACGTTTCGGCCTTAGCCTTCATCAGGAAACTGGATGAGCCGCACTGTATGTGTAGGGATGGCCTCAGTGGCGTGTAGGGGGGCTCTATGGCCCTGTGGGCGGATAGGTCTGTCTGTATTAGAGCAGTAGCCTGTTTGTAGTCCGCCATATATAATGTATAACACACTGTATATAGATAATATCAGGTATATAAGGTGTGTATGATGTAGTATGAGGTATATAATACATAACACATTGTATATGTATAATATCATTTATATATGGAGTGTATGATGTAGTATGAGGTATACAATGTATAACACACACTGTATATATAAAAACAGGTATATAAGGTGTGTATGATGTAGTATGAGGTATATAGTACATAACACACTGTATATGTATAATATTATCATTTATATATGGAGTGTATGATGTAGTATGAGGTATATAATGTATAACACACTGTACATATATAATATCAGGTATATAAGGTGTGTATGATGTAGTATGAGGTATATAATTTATAACACACTGTATATATATGATATCAGGTATATAAGGTGTGTATGATGTAGTATGAGGTATATAGTACATAACACACTGTATATGTATAATATTATAATTTATATTTGGAGTGTATGGTGTAGTATGAGGTATATAATGTACAACACACTGTATACAGATAATATCAGGTATATAAGGTGTGTATGATGTAGTATGAGGTATATAATACATAACACATTGTATATGTATAATATCATTTATATATGGAGTGTATGATGTAGTATGAGGTAAACAATGTATAACACACGCTGTATATATAAAAACAGGTATATAAGGTGTGAATGATGTAGTATGAGGTATATAGTACTTAACACACTGTATATGTATAATATTATAATTTATATTTGGAGTGTATGGTGTAGAATGAGGTATAATGTATAACACACTGTATATAGATAATTTCAGGTATATAAGGTGTGTATGATGTAGTATGAGG
Source organism: Bufotes viridis (assembly GCA_033119425.1). Classification (NCBI taxonomy): domain Eukaryota; kingdom Metazoa; phylum Chordata; class Amphibia; order Anura; family Bufonidae; genus Bufotes; species Bufotes viridis. The sequence continues at coordinate 6,400 of JAKVIS010003528.1, forward strand.
TATATAATACAAAACACATTGTATATGTATAATATTATCATTTATATATGGAGTGTATGATGTAGTATGAGGTATACAATGTATAACACACACTGTATATATAAAAACAGGTATATAAGGTGTGTATGATGTAGTATGAGGTATATAGTACATAACACACTGTATATGTATAATATTATCATTTATATATGGAGTGTATGATGTAGTATGAGGTATATAATGTATAACACACTGTATGTAGATAATATCAGGTATATAAGGTGTGTATGATGTAGTATGAGGTATATAGTACATAACACACTGTATATGTATAATATTATCATTTATATTTGGATTGTATGGTGTAGTATGAGGTAAATAATGTATAACACACTGTATATATATAATATCAGGTATAGAAGGTGTGTATGATGTAGTATGAGGTATATAGTACATAAAACACTGTATATGTATAATATTATCATTTATATATGGAGTGTATGATGTAGTATGAGGTATATAATGTATAACTCACTGTATATATATAATATCAGGTATATAAGGTGTGTATGATGTAGTATGAGGTATGTAATACATAACACATTGTATATGTATAATATTATCATTTATATATGGAGTGTATGATGTAGTATGAGGTATATAATGTATAACACACTGTATATAAATAATATCAGGTATATAAGTTGTGTATGATGTAGTATGAGGTATATAATTTATAACACACTGTATATATATGATATCAGGTATATAAGGTGTGTATGATGTAGTATGAGGTATATAATACATAACACATTGTATATTTATAATATTATCATTTATAAATGGAGTGTATGATGTATTATCAAGTATACAATGGATAACACACACTGTATATATATAATATCAGGTATAGAAGGTGTGTATGATGTAGTATGAGGTATATAGTACATAACACACTGTATATGTATAATATTATCATTTATATATGGAGTGTATGATGTAGTATGAGGTATGTAATGGATAACACTGTATTTATATGATATCAGGTATATAAGGTGTGTATGATGTAATATGAGGTATATAATACATAACACATTGTATATGTATAATATTATCATTTATATATGGAGTGTATGATGTAGTATGAGGTATACAATGGATAACACACACTGTATATATAAAAAACAGGTATATAAGGTGTGTATGATGTAGTATGAGGTATATAGTACATAACACACTGTATATGTATAATATTATCATTTATATTTGGAGTGTATGGTGTAGTATGAGGTATATAATGTATAACACACTGTATATAAATAATATCAGGTATAGAAGGTGTGTATGATGTAGTATGAGGTATATAGTACATAAAACACTGTATATGTAAAATATCATTTATATATGGAGTGTATGATGGAGTATGATGTATATAATGTATAACACACTGTATATATATAATATCAGGTATATATAATATCAGGTATATAAGGTGTGTATGATGTAGTATGAGGTATGTAATACATAACACATTGTATATGTATAATATTATCATTTATATATGTTGAATGGATTAGGCAGTGGCTGAAGGACAGAAAACAGAGGGTTGTAGTCAATGGAGTATATTCAGACCATGGTATTGTTACCAGTGGGGTACCTCAGGGATCTGTTCTGGGACCCATATTGTTTAATATCTTTATCAGCGAAATTGCAGAAGGCCTCAACGGTAAGGTGTGTCTTTTTGCTGATGACACAAAGATTTGTAACAGGGTTGATGTTTCTGGAGGGATACACCAAATGGAAAAGGATTTGGGAAAACTAGAGGAATGGTCAAAAATCTGGCAACTAAAATTTAATGTTGATAAGTGCAAGATAATGCACCTGGGGTGTAAAAACCCAAGAGCAGAATATAAAATCAGTGATACAGTACTAACCTCAGTATCTGAGGAAAGGGATTTAGGGTCATTATATCAGACGACCTAAAGGTGGGCAGACAATGTCATAGAGCAGCAGGTAATGCCAGCAGAATGCTTGGGTGTATAGGGAGAGGCATTAACAGTAGAAAGAGGGAGGTGCTCGTGCCGCTCTACAGAGCACTAGTGAGACCTCATTTGAGTATTGTGTGCAGTACTGAGACCAGATCTGCAGAAGGATATTGAAACTTTGGAGAGAGTTCAGAGAAGAGCTACTAAACTAGTACATGGATTGCAGGACAAAACTTACCAGGAAAGGTTAAAGGACCTTAACATGTATAGCTTGGAAGCAAGAAGAGACAGAGGGGATATGATAGAAACTTTTAAATACATAAAGGGAATCATCACGGTAAAAGAGGAGAGAATATTTAAAAGAAGAAAAACTGCTACAAGAGGACATAGTTTTAAATTAGAGGGGCAAAGGTTTAAAAGTAACATCAGGAAGAATTACTTTACTGAGAGAGTACTGGACACATGGAATAGCCTTCCTGCAGAAGTGGTAGCTGCAAATACAGTGAAGGAGTTTAAGCATGCATCGGATAGGCATAAGGCCATCCTTCATATAAGATAGGGCCTGGGGCTATTCATAGTATTCAGTATATTGGGCAGACTAGATGGGCCAAATGGTTCTTATCTGCCGACACATTCTATGTTTCTATGTTTCTATATGGAGTGTATGATGTAGTATGAGGTATATAATGTATAACACACTGTATTTAAATAATATCAGGTATATAAGGTGTGTATGATGTAGTATGAGGTATATAATTTATAACACACTGTATATATATGATATCAGGTATATAAGGTGTGTATGATGTAGTATGAGGTATATAATACATAACACATTGTATATTTATAACATTATCATTTATATAAGGAGTGTATGATGTAGTATGAGGTATATAATGTATAACACACTGTATATAAATATCAGGTATGTAAGGTGTTTATGATGTAGTATGAGGTATGTAATATATAACACATTGTATATGTATAATATTATCATTTATATATGGAGTGTATGATGTAGTATGAAGTATACAATGTATAACACACACTGTATAAATAAAAACAGGTATATAAGGTGTGTATGATGTAGTATGAGGTATATAGTACATAACAAACTGTATATGTATAATATTATCATTTATATTTGGAGTGTATGGTGTAGTATGAGGTATATAATGTATAACACACTGTATATAGATAATATCAGGTATATAAGGTGTGTATGATGTAGTATGAGGTATATAATACATAACACATTGTATATGTATAATATTATCATTTATATATGGAGTGTATGATGTAGTATCAAGTATTCAATGGATAACACACACTGTATATATAAAAAGAGGTATATAATGTGTGTATGATGTAGTATGAAGTATATAATACATAACACATTGTATATGTATAATATCATTTATATAAGGAGTGTATGATGTAGCATGAGGTATATAATGTATAACACACTGTATATAAATAATATCAGGTATGTAAGGTGTTTATGATGTAGTATGAGGGATATGAAACATAACACATTGTATATGTATAATATTATCATTTATATTTGGAGTGTATGGTGTAGTATGAGGTATATAATGTATAACACACTGTATATATATAATATCAGGTATAGAAGGTGTGTATGATGTAGTATGAGGTATATAGTACATAACACACTGTATATGTATAATATTATCATTTATATATGGAGTGTATGATGTAGTATGAGGTATATAATGTATAACACACTGTATATAGATAATATCAGGTATATAAGGTATGTATGATGTAGTATGAGGTATATCATTTATAACACACTGTATTTATATGATATCAGGTATATAAGGTGTGTATGATGTAGTTTGAGGTATATAGTACATAACACACTGTATATGTATAATATTATCATTTATATTTGGAGTGTATGGTGTAGTATGAGGTATATAATGTATAACACACTGTATACAGATAATATCAGGTATATAAGGTGTGTATGATGTAGTATGAGGTATATAATACATAACACATTGTATATGTATAATATTATCATTTATATATGGAGTGTATGATGTAGTATGAGGTATACAATGTATAACACACTCTGTATATATAAAAACAGGTATATAAGGTGTGTATGATGTAGTATGAGGTATATAGTACATAACACACTGTATATGTATAATATTATAATTTATATTTGGAGTGTATGGTGTAGTATGAGGTATATAATGTATAACACACTGTATATAGATAATATCAGGTATATAAGGTGTGTATGATGTAGTATGAGGTATATAATACATAACACATTGTATATGTATAATATCATTTATATATGGAGTGTATGATGTAGTATGAGGTATACAATGTATAACACACACTGTATATATATAAACAGGTATATAAGGTGTGTATGATGTAGTATGAGGTATATAGTACATAACACACTGTATATGTATAATATTATCATTTATATATGGAGTGTATGATGTAGTATGAGGTAAATAATGTATAACACACTGTATATAGATAATATCAGGTATATAAGGTGTGTATGATGTAGTATGAGGTATATAATGTATAACACACTGTATATATATGATATCAGGTATATAAGGTGTGTATGATGTAGTATGAGGTATGTAATACATAACACATTGTATATGTATAATATTATCATTTATATATGGAGTGTGTGATGTAGTATGAGGTATATGATACATAACACATTGTATATGTATAATATTATAATTTATATTTGGAGTGTATGGTGTAGTATGAGGTATATAATGTATAACACACTGTATATATATAATATCAGGTATTTAAGGTGTGTATGATGTAGTATGAGGTATATAATTTATAACACACTGTATATATATATATATATATGATGTCAGGTATATAAGGTGTGTATGATGTAGTATGAGGTATATAGTACATAACACACTGTATATGTATAATATTATCATTTATATTTGGAGTGTATGTTGTAGTATGAGGTATATAATGTATAACACACTGTATATATATAATATCAGGTATAGAAGGTGTATATGATGTAGTATGAGGTATATAGTACATAACACACTGTATATGTATAATATTATCATTTATATATGGAGTGTATGATGTAGTATAAGGAATATAATGTATAACACACTGTATATAGATAATATCAGGTATATAAGGTATGTATGATGTAGTATGAGGTATATCATTTATAACCCACTGTATTTATATGATATCAGGTATATAAGGTGTTTATGATGTAGTATGAGGTATATAATTTATAACACACTGTGTATATATATATATATATATATATATATATATATACATATGATGTCAGGTATATAAGGTGTGTATGATGTAGTATGAGGTATATAGTACATAACACACTGTATATGTATAATATTATCATTTATATTTGGATTGTATGGTGTAGTATGAGGTATATAATGTATAACACACTGTATATATATAATATCAGGTATAGAAGGTGTGTATGATGTAGTATGAGGTATATAGTACATAAAACACTGTATATGTATAATATTATCATTTATATATGGAGTGTATGATGTAGTATGAGGTATATAATGTATAACTCACTGTATATATATAATATCAGGTATATAAGGTGTGTATGATGTAGTATGAGGTATGTAATACATAACACATTGTATATGTATAATATTATCATTTATATATGGAGTGTATGATGTAGTATGAGGTATATAATGTATAACACACTGTATATAAATAATATCAGGTATATAAGTTGTGTATGATGTAGTATGAGGTATATAATACATAACACATTGTATATTTATAATATTATCATTTATATAAGGAGTGTATGATGTAGTATGAGGTATATAATGTATAACACACTGTATATAAATAATATCAGGTATATAAGGTGTGTATGATGTAGTATGATATATATATCTTATAACACACTGTATATATATGATATCAGGTATATAAGGTGTGTATGATGTATTATGAGGTATATAATACATAACACATTGTATATTTATAATATTATCATTTATAAATGGAGTGTATGATGTAGTATCAAGTATACAATGGATAACACACACTGTATATATAAAAAGAGGTATATAAGGTGTGTATGATGTAGTATGAAGTATATAATACATAACACATTGTATATGTATAATATTATCATTTATATAAGGAGTGTATGATGTAGTATGAGGTATATAATGTATAACACACTGTATATAAATAATATCAGGAATGTAAGGTGTTTATGATGTAGTATGAGGGATATGATACATAACACATTGTATATGTATAATATTATCATTTATATTTGGAGTGTATGGTGTAGTATGAGGTATATAATGTATAACACACTGTATATATATAATATCAGGTATAGAAGTTGTTTATGATGTAGTATGAGGTATATAGTACATAACACACTGTATATGTATAATATTATCATTTATATATGGAGTTTATGATGTAGAATGAGGTATATAATGTATAACACACTGTATATATATAATATCAGGTATAGAAGGTGTGTATGATGTAGTATGAGGTATGTAATACATAACACATTGTATATGTATAATATTATCATTTATATATGGAGTGTATGATGTAGTATGAGGTATATAGTACATAACACACTGTATATGTATAATATTATCATTTAAATATGGAGTGTATGATGTAGTATGAGGTATATAATGTATAACACACTGTATATAGATAATATCAGGTATATAAGGTGTGTATGATGTAGTATGAGGTATATAATTTATAACACACTGTATTTATATGATATCAGGTATATAAGGTGTGTATGATGTAGTATGATGTATATAATGTATAACACACTGTATATATAATATCAGGTATATAAGGTATGTATGATGTAGTATGAGGTATATAGTACATAACACACTGTATATGTATAATATTATCATTTATATTTGGAGTGTATGGTGTAGTATGAGGTATATAATGTATAACACACTGTATATATATAATATCAGGTATAGAAGGTGTGTATGATGTAGTATGAGGTATATAGTATATAAAACACTGTATATGTATAATATCATTTATATATGGAGTGTATGATGTATATAATGTATAACACACTGTATATATATAATATCAGGTATATAAGGTGTGTATGATGTAGTATGAGGTATGTAATACATAACACATTGTAAATGTATAATATTATCATTTATATATGGAGTGTATGATGTAGTATGAGGTATATAATGTATAACACACTGTATATAAATAATATCAGGTATATAAGGTGTGTTTGATGTAGTATGAGGTATATAATTTATAACACACTGTATATATATGATATCAGGTATATAAGGTGTGTATGATGTAGTATGAGGTATATAATACATAACACATTGTATATTTATAACATTATCATTTATATAAGGAGTGTATGATGTAGTATGAGGTATATAATGTATAACACACTGTATATAAATAATATCAGGTATGTAAGGTGTTTATGATGTAGTATGAGGTATGTAATACATAACACATTGTATATGTATAATATTATCATTTATATATGGAGTGTATGATGTAGTATGAGGTATACAATGTATAACACACACTGTATAAATAAAAACAGGTATATAAGGTGTGTATGATGTAGTATGAGGTATATAGTACATAACACACTGTATATGTATAATATTATCATTTATATTTGGAGTGTATGGTGTAGTATGAGGTATATACTGTATAACACACTGTATATAGATAATATCAGGTATATAAGGTGTGTATGATGTAGTATGAGGTATATAATACATAACACATTGTATATGTATAATATTATCATTTATATATGGAGTGTATGATGTAGTATCAAGTATTCAATGGATAACACACACTGTATATATAAAAAGAGGTATATAATGTGTGTATGATGTAGTATGAGGGATATGAAACATAACACATTGTATATGTATAATATTATCATTTATATTTGGAGTGTATGGTGTAGTATGAGGTATATAATGTATAACACTCTGTATACAGATAATATCAGGTATATAAGGTGTGTATGATGTAGTATGAGGTATATAATACATAACACATTGTATATGTATAATATTATCATTTATATATGGAGTGTATGATGTAGTATGAGGTATACAATGTATAACACACGCTGTATATATAAAAACAGGTATATAAGGTGTGTATGATGTAGTATGAGGTATATAGTACATAACACACTGTATATGTATAATATTATAATTTATATTTGGAGTGTATGGTGTATTATGAGGTATATAATGTATAACACACTGTATATACATAATATCAGGTATATAAGGTGTGTATGATGTAGTATGAGGTATATAATACATAACACATTGTATATGTATAATATCATTTATATATGGAGTGTATGATGTAGTATGAGGTATACAATGTATAACACACACTGTATATATATAAACAGGTATATAAGGTGTGAATGATGTAATATGAGGTATATAGTACATAACACACTGTATATGTATAATATTATCATTTATATTTGGAGTGTATGGTGTAGTATGAGGTATATAATGTATAACACACTGTATATATATAATATCAGGTATTTAAGGTGTGTATGATGTAGTATGAGGTATATAATTTATAACACACTGTATATATATTTAATATCAGTTATGTAAGGTGTGTATTATGTAGTATGAGGTATATAGTATATAACACACTGTATAGTTATAATATTATCATTTATATATGCAGTGTATGATGTAGTATGAGGTATATAATTTATAACACAATGTATATATATAATATGAGTTATGTAAGGTGTGTATTATGTAGTATGAGGTATATAGTACATAACACACTGTATATTTATAATATTATCATTTATATATGCAGTGTATGATGTAGTATGAGGTATATAATGTATAACACACTGTATATATATAATATCAGTTATATAAGGTGTGTATGATGTATTATGAGGTATATAATATATAACACATTGTATATGTATAATATTATCATTTATATAAGGAGTGTATGATGTAGTATGAGGTATATAATGTATAACACACTGTATATATATAATATCAGGTATATAAGGTGTGTATGATGTAGTATGAGATATGTAATACATAACACACTGTATATGTACAATATTATCATTTATATTTGGAGTGCATGGTGTAGTATGGGGTATATAATGTATAACACACTGTATATATATAATATCAGGTATATAAGGTGTGTATGATGTAGTATGAGGTATATCATTTATAACACACTGTATATATATATATATATATATATATATATATATATATGATGTCAGGTATATAAGGTGTGTATGATGTAGTATGAGGTATATAATACATAACACATTGTATATGTATAATATTATCATTTATATATGGAGTGTATGATGTAGTATGAGGTATACAATGTAATACACACTGTATATATAAAAACAGGTATATAAGGTGTTTATGATGTAGTATGAGGTATATAGTACATAACACACTGTATATGTATAATATTATCATTTATATATGGAGTGTATGATGTAGTATGAGGTATATAATGTATAAGACACTGTATATATAATATCAGGTATATAAGGTGTGTATGATGTAGTATGAGTTATATAGTACATAACACACTGTATATGTATAATATTATAATTTATATTTGGAGTGTATGGTGTAGTATGAGGTATATAATGTTTATCACACTGTATATGTATATATAATATCAGGTATATAAGGTGTGTATAATGTAGTATGAGGTATATAATACATAACACATTGTATATGTATAATATTATCATTTATATATGGAGTGTATGATGTAGTATGAGGTATACAATGTATAACACACTGTATATATAAAAACAGGTATATAAGGTGTGTATGATGTAGTATGAGGTATATAGTACATAACACACTGTATATGTATAATATTATAATTTATATTTGGAGTGTATGGTGTAGTATGAGGTATATAATGTATAACACACTGTATATAGATAATATCAGGTATATAAGGTGTGTATGATGTAGTATGAGGTATATAATACATAACACATTGTATATGTATAATATTATCATTTATATATGGAGTGTATGATGTAGTATGAGGTATATAATGTATAACACACTATATATATATATATATATATATATATATAAATAATATCAGGTATATAAGGTGTGTATGATGTAGTATGAGATATGTAATACATAACACACTGTATATGTACAATATTATCATTTATATTTGGAGTGTATGGTGTAGTATGGGGTATATAATGTATA
>JAKVIS010003529.1:0-16476 GCA_033119425.1 Bufotes viridis
AGCCCACATACAGTATAACGTCTGCTTGTAGCTGCCCCATACAGTATAACGTCTCCTTGTGGCCTCTATACAGTATAACGTCTCCTTGTAGCTGCCCCCATACAGTATAATGTCTCCTTGTGGCCCCAATACATTATAACGTATCCTTGTAGCTGCCCCATACAGTATAAAGTATCCTTGTAGATGCCCCCATACAGAATAACGTCTCCTTGTGGCCCCAATACATTATAACGTATCCTTGTAGCTGCTTCATACAGTATAAAGTCTCCTTGTGGCTGCTCCCATACAGTATAACCTCTCCTTGTGGCCCCCATACAGTATAACGTCTCCTTGTGCCCCCATACAGTATAACGTATCCTTGTAGCTGCCCCATACAGTATAAAGTCTCCTTGTGGCTGCTGCCATACAGTATAACATCTCGTTGTAGCTGCCCCATACAGTATAACGTCTCCTTGTGGCCCCCATACAGTATAATGTCTCCTTGTAGCTGCCCCATACAGTATAACGTCTCCTTGTGTCCCCCATACAGTATAACGTCTCCTTGTGGATGCCCCCATACAGTATAACGTCTCCTTGTAGCTGCCCCCATACAGTATGACGTCTCCTTGTGGCTGCCCCATACAGTATAACGTCTCCTTGTAGATGCCCCCATACAGTATAACGTCTCCTTGTAGCTGCCCCATACAGTATAACATCTCCTTGTGGCCCCCATACAGTATAACATATCCTTGTGGCTGCCCCATACAGTATAACGTCTCCTTGTGGCCCCCATACAGTATGATGTCTCCTTGTGTGACGGCTGCTGCCCCCTTACAGTATAACGTCTCCTTGTGGCTGCCCCCATACAGTATAACGTCTCCTTGTGGCCCCCATACATTATAACGTCTCCTTGTGGCTGCCCCCATACAGTATAACGTCTCCTTGTGGCTGCCCCCATACAGTATAACGTCTCCTTGTGGCTGCCCCCATACAGTATAACGTCTCCTTGTGGCCCCAATACATTATAACGTATCCTTGTAGCTGCCCCATACAGTATAACGTCTCCTTGTAGCCCCCATACAGTATAACGTCTCCTTGTAGCTGCCCCATACAGTATAACGTCTGCTTGTAGCTGCCCCATACAGTATAACGTCTCCTTGTGGCCTCTATACACTATAACGTCTCCTTGTAGCTGCCCCCATACATTATAACGTCTCCTTGTAGCTGCCCCATACAGTATAACGTATCCTTGCAGCTGCCCCATACAGTATAACGTCTCCTTCTGGCCTCTATACAGTATAACGTCTCCTTGTAGCTGCCCCCATACAGTATAACGTCTCCTTGTGGCCCCAATACATTATAACGTATCATTATAGCTGCCCCATACAGTATAAAGTATCCTTGTAGATGCCCCCATACAGTATAAAGTCTCCTTGTGGCTGCTCCCATACAGTATAACGTCTCCTTGTGGCTGCCCCCATACAGTATAACCTCTCCTTGTGGCCCCCATACAGTATAACGTCTACTTGTGGCCCCCATACAGTATAACGTCTCCTTGTTGCCCCTATACAGAATAACGTCTCCTTGTAGCTGCCCCATACAGTATAACGTCCCCTTGTGCCCCCATACAGTATAACGTCTCCTTGTGGCTGCCCCCATACAGTATAACGTCTCCTTGTGGCTACCCCCATACAGTATAACGTCTCCTTGTGGCCCCAATACAGTATAACGTATCCTTGTGCCCCCATACAGTATAACGTCTCCTTGTGCCCCCATACAGTATAACGTCTCCTTGTGCCCCCATACAGTATAACGTCTCCTTGTGGCCCCCATACAGTATAACGTCTCCTTGTTCCCCCATACAGTATAACGTCTCCTTGTGCCCCCATACAGTATAACGTCTCCTTGTAGCTGCCCCATACAGTATAGCGTCTCCTTTTGGCCCCCATACAGTATAACTTCTCCTTGTAGCTGCCCCATACAGTATAAAGTCTCCTTGTGGCTGCTCCCATACAGTATAACGTCTCCTTGTAGCTTCCCCATACAGTATAACGTCTCCTTTTAGCTGCCCCCATACAGTATAACGTCTCCTTGTGGCTGCCCCCATACAGTATAACGTCTCCTTGTGGCCCCCATACAGTATAACGTCTCCTTGTAGCTGCCCCCATACAGTATAACGTCTCCTTGAAGCTGCCCCATACAGTATAATGTATGCTCGTAGCTGCCCCATTCAGTATAAAGTCTTATTATGGCTGCTGCCATACAGTATAACGCCTCCTTGTATTTGCCCCCATACAATATAACGTCTCCTTGTAGCTGCCCCCATACAGTATAACGTCTCCTTGTGCCCCCTTACAGTATAACGTCTCCTTGTAGCTGCCCCCATACAGTATAACGTCTCCTTGTAGCTGCCCCATACAGTATAACGTCTCCTTGTAGCAGCCCCCATACAGTATAACGTCTCCTTGTAGCTGCCCCATACAGTATAACGTCTCCTTGTGGCTGCCCCCATACAGTATAACGTGTCCTTGTAGCTGCCCTATACAGTATAACGTCTCCTTGTAGCATCCCCATACAGTATAACGTCTCCTTGTGGCTGCCCCATACAGCATAACGTCTCCTTGTAGCCCCCATACAGTATGATGTCTCCTTGTGTGGCGGCTGCTGCCCCCTTACAGTATAACGTCTCCTTGTGGCTGCCCCCATACAGTATAACGTCTTCTTGTGGCCCCCATACAGTATAACGTCTCCTTGTAGCCCCCATATAGTATGATGTCTCCTTGTGTGGCGGCTGCTGCCCCCATACAGTATAACGTCTCCTAGTGGCTGCCCCCATACAGTATAACGTCTTCTTGTGGCCCCCATACAGTATAACGTCTGCTTGTAGCTGCCCGCATACATTATAACGTCTCCTTGTAGCTGCCCCATACAGTATAACGTATCCTTGTAGCTGCCCCATACAGTATAACGTCTCCTTGTGGCCTCTATACAGTATAACGTCTCCTTGTGGCTGCCTCATACAGTATAACGTCTCCTTGTGGCCCCCATACAGTATGATGTCTCCTTGTGTGGCGGCTGCTGCCCCCTTACAGTATAACGTCTCCTTGTGGCTGCCCCCATACAGTATAACGTCTCCTTGTGGCCCCCATACATTATAACGTCTCCTTGTGGCTGCCCCCATACAGTATAACGTCTCCTTGTGGCTGCCCCCATACAGTATAACGTCTCCTTGTGGCTGCCCCCATACAGTATAACGTCTCCTTGTGGCCCCAATACATTATAACGTATCCATGTAGCTGCCCCATACAGTATAACGTCTCCTTGTAGCCCCCATACAGTATAACGTCTCCTTGTAGCTGCCCCATACAGTATAACGTCTGCTTGTAGCTGCCCCATACAGTATAACGTCTCCTTGTGGCCTCTATACACTATAACGTCTCCTTGTAGCTGCCCCCATACATTATAACGTCTCCTTGTAGCTGCCCCATACAGTATAACGTATCCTTGCAGCTGCCCCATACAGTATAACGTCTCCTTCTGGCCTCTATACAGTATAACGTCTCCTTGTAGCTGCCCCCATACAGTATAACGCCTCCTTGGCCCCAATACATTATAACGTATCATTATAGCTGCCCCATACAGTATAAAGTATCCTTGTAGATGTCCCCATACAGTATAAAGTCTCCTTGTGGCTGCTCCCATACAGTATAACGTCTCCTTGTGGCTGCCCCCATACAGTATAACCTTCCTTGTGGCCCCCATGCAGTATAACGATCTACTTGTGGCCCCCATACAGTATAACGTCTCCTTGTGGCTGCCCCATACAGTATAACGTCTCCTTGTAGCTGCCCCATACAGTATAACGCTCCTTGTGCCCCCATACAGTATAACGTCTCCTTGTGGCCCCAATACAGTATAACGTCTCCTTGTGGCTACCCCCATACAGTATAACGTCTCCTTGTGGCCCCAATACAGTATAACGTATCCTTGTGCCCCATACAGTATAACGCCTCCTTGTGCCCCCATACAGTATAGCGTCTCCTTGTGCCCCCATACAGTATAACGTCTCCTTGTGGCCCCCATACAGTATAACGTCTCCTTGTTCCCCATACAGTATAACGTCTCCTTGTGCCCCCATACAGTATAACGTCTCCTTGTAGCTGCCCCATACAGTATAGCGTCTCCTTTTGGCCCCATACAGTATAACTTCTCCTTGTAGCTGCCCCATACAGTATAAAGTCTCCTTGTGGCTGCTCCCATACAGTATAACGTCTCCCTGTAGCTTCCCCATACAGTATAACGTCTCCTTTAGCTGCCCCATACAGTATAGCGTCTCCTTGTGGCTGCCCCCATACAGTATAACGTCTCCTTGTGGCCCCCATACAGTATAACGTCTCCTTGTAGCTGCCCCCATACAGTATAACGTCTCCTTGAAGCTGCCCCATACAGTATAATGTATGCTCGTAGCTGCCCCATTCAGTATAAAGTCTTATTATGGCTGCTGCCATACAGTATAACGCTCCTTGTATTTGCCCCCATACAATATAACGTCTCCTTGTAGCTGCCCCCATACAGTATAACGTCTCCTTGTGCCCCCTTACAGTATAACGTCTCCTTGTAGCTGCCCCCATACAGTATAACGTCTCCTTGTAGCTGCCATACAGTATAACGTCTCCTTGTAGCAGCCCCATACAGTATAACGTCTCCTTGTAGCTGCCCCATACAGTATAACGTCTCCTTGTGGCTGCGCCCATACAGTATAACGTGTCCTTGTAGCTGCCCTATACAGTATAACGTCTCCTTGTAGCATCCCCATACAGTATAGCGTCTCCTTGTGGCTGCCCCATACAGCATAACGTCTCCTTGTAGCCCCATACAGTATGATGTCTCTTATGTGTGGCGGCTGCTGCCTCTTACAGTATAACGTCTCCTTGTGGCTGCCCCCATACAGTATAACGTCTTCTTGTGGCCCCCATACAGTATAGCGTCTCCATGTAGCCCCCATATAGTATGATGTCTCCTTGTGTGGCGGCTGCTGCTTTACATACAGTATAACGTCCTCTAGTGGCTGCCCCCATACAGTATCACGTCTTCTTGTGGCCCCATACAGTATAACGTCTGCTTGTAGCTGCCCGCATACATTATAACGTCTCCTTGTAGCTGCCCCATACAGTATAACGTATCCTTGTAGCTGCCCCATACAGTATAACGTCTCCTTGTGGCCTCTATACAGTATAACGATCTCCTTGTAGCTGCCCCCATACAGTATAACGTCTCCTTGTGGCCCCAATACATTATAACGTATCCTTGTAGCTGCCCCATACAGTATAACGTATCCTTGTAGCTGCCCCATACAGTATAACGTCTCCTTGTTGCCTCTGTACAATATAACGTCTCCTTGTAGCTGCTCCCATACAGTATAAGGCCTCCTTGTAGCTGCCCCCATACAGTATAACGTCTCCTTGTAGCTGCCCAATACAGTATAACGTCTCCTTGTAGCTGCCCCCATACAGTATAACGTCTCCTTGTGGCCCCCATACAGTATAACGTCTCCTTGTATCTGCCCCCATACAGTATAACGTCTCCTTGTGGCCCCCATACAGTATAATGTCTCCTTGTGGCCCCCATACAGTATAACGTCTCCTTGTGCCCCCATACAGTATAACGTATCCTTGTAGCTGCCCCATACAGTATAAAGTCTCCTTGTGGCTGCTGCCATACAGTATAACGTCTCCTTGTAGCTGCCCCATACAGTATAACGTCTCCTTGTAGCTGCCCCATACAGTATAACGTCTCCTTGTGTCCCCCATACAGTATAATGTCTCCTTGTGGATGCCCCCATAGAGTATAACGTCTCCTTGTAGCTGCCCCCATACAGTATAACGTCTCCTTGTGGCTGCCCCATACAGTATAATGTCTCCTTGTGGATGCCCCCATACAGTATAACGTCTCCTTGTAGCTGCCCCATACAGTATAACATCTCCTTGTGGCCCCCATACAGTATAACATATCCTTGTGGCTGCCCCATACAGTATAACGTCTCCTTGTGGCCCCCATACAGTATGATGTCTCCTTGTGTGGCGGCTGCTGCCCCCTTACAGTATAACGTCTCCTTGTCGGCTGCCCCCATACAGTATAACGTCTCCTTGTGGCCCCCATACAGTATAACGTCTCATTGTGGCTGCCCCCATACAGTATAACGTCTCCTTGTGGCTGCCCCCATACAGTATAACGTCTCCTTGTGGCTGCCCCCATACAGTATAACGTCTCCTTGTGGCCCCCATACAGTATAACGTCTCCTTGTGGCTGCCGCCATACAGTATAACGTCTCCTTGTGGCTGCCCCCATACAGTATAATGTCTCCTTGTAGCTGCCCCATACGGTATAATGTCTCCTTGTAGCTGCCCCCATACAGTATAACGTCTCCCTGTGGCACCCATACAGTATAACGTATCCTTGTAGCTGCCACCATACAGTATAACGTCTCCTTGTGGCTCCCATACAGTATAACGTCTCCTTGTGCTCCCTTACAGTATAACGTCTCCTTGTAGCTGCCCCATACAGTATAATGTCTCCTTGTGGCCCCAATACATTATAATGTATCCTTGTAGCTTCCCCATACAGTATAAAGTCTCCTTGTGGCTGCCCCATACAGCATAAAGTCTCCTTGTGGCTGCCCCCATACAGTATGATGTCTCCTTGTGTGGCGGCTGCTGCCCCCTTACAGTATAACGTCTCCTTGTGGCTGCCCCCATACAGTATAACGTCTTCTTGTGGCCCCCATACAGTATAACGTCTCCTTGTAGCCCCCATATAGTATGATGTCTCCTTGTGTGGCGGCTGCTGCCCCCATACAGTATAACGTCTCCTAGTGGCTGCCCCCATACAGTATAACGTCTTCTTGTGGCCCCCATACAGTATAACGTCTGCTTGTAGCTGCCCGCATACATTATAACGTCTCCTTGTAGCTGCCCCATACAGTATAACATATCCTTGTAGCTGCCCCATACAGTATAACGTCTCCTTGTGGCCTCTATACAGTATAACGTCTCCTTGTAGCTGCCCCCATACAGTATAACGTCTCCTTGTGGCCCCAATACATTATAACGTATCCTTGTAGCTGCCCCATACAGTATAACGTATCCTTGTAGCTGCCCCATACAGTATAACGTCTCCTTGTAGCTGCTCCCATACAGTATAAGGCCTCCTTGTAGCTGCCCCCATACAGTATAACGTCTCCTTGTAGCTGCCCAATACAGTATAACGTCTCCTTGTAGCTGCCCCCATACAGTATAACGTCTCCTTGTGGCCCCCATACAGTATAACGTCTCCTTGCATCTGCCCCCATACAGTATAACGTCTCCTTGTGGCCCCCATACAGTATAATGTCTCCTTGTGGCCCCCATACAGTATAACGTCTCCTTGTGCCCCCATACAGTATAACGTGATCCTTGTAGCTGCCCCATACAGTATAAAAGTCTCCTTGTGGCTGCTGCCATGCAGTATAACGTCTCCTTGTAGCTGCCCCATACAGTATAACGTCTCCTTGTAGCTGCCCCATACAGTATAACGTCTCCTTGTGTCCCCCATACAGTATAATGTCTCCATGTGGATGCCCCATAGAGTATAACGTCTCCTTGTAGCTGCCCCATACAGTATAACGTCTCCTTGTGGCTGCCCCATACAGTATAATGTCTCCTTGTGGATGCCCCCATACAGTATAACGTCTCCTTGCAGCTGCCCCATACAGTATAACATCTCCTTGTGGCCCCCATACAGTATAACATATCCTTGTGGCTGCCCCATACAGTATAACGTCTCCTTGTGCCCCCATACAGTATGATGTCTCCTTGTGTGCGGCTGCTGCCCCTTACTAGTATGCGTCTCCTTGTGGCTGCCCCCATACAGTATAACGTCTCCTGTGGCCCCCATACAGTATAACGTCTCATTGTGGCTGCCCCCATACAGTATAACGGTCTCCTTGTGCTGCCCCCATGCAGTATAACGTCTCCTTGTGGCTGCCCCCATACAGTATAACGTCTTCTTGTGGCCCCCATACAGTATAACGTCTCCTTGTGGCTGCCGCCATACAGTATAACGTCTCCTTGTGGCTGCCCCCATACAGTATAATGTCTCCTTGTAGCTGCCCCATACAGTATAATGTCTCCTTGTAGCTGCCCCCATACAGTATAACGTCTCCCTGTGGCACCCATACAGTATAACGTATCCTTGTAGCTGCCACCATACAGTATAACGTCTCCTTGTGGCTCCCATACAGTATAACGTCTCTTGGCTCCCATACAGTATAACGTCTCCTTGTAGCTGCCCCATACAGTATAATGTCTCCCTTGGCCCCAATACATTTATAATGTATCGCCTGTAGCTGCCCCATACAATATAAAGTCTCCTTGGCTGCTCCCATACAGTATGAGCGTCTCCTTGTGGCTGCCCCATACAGTATAACGTCTCCTTGTGGCCCCCTATACAGTATAACGTCTCCTTGTTGCCCCCATACGAGTAAGCGTCTCCTTGTGCCCCCATACAGTATAACGTCTCCTTGTGCCCCCATGCAGTATAACGATCTCCTTGTGCCGCCCCATACAGTTATAACGTCTCCTTGTGGCGGCCCCATACAGTATAACGATCTCATGTAGCTGCCCCATACAGTATGCGTCTCCTTGTGGCCCTAATACAGTATAACGTATCCTTGTAGCTGCCCATACAGTATAAAGTCTCCTTGTGGCTGCTCCCATACAGTATAATGTCTCTTTGTGGCTGCCCCCATACATTATTACGTCTGCTTGTGCTCCGCCTACAGTATAACGTCTCCTTTTAGCTGTCCCCATACAGTATAATGTATCCTTAGCAGCTGCCACCATATAGTATAAAAGTCTCCTGTGGCTGCTCCATACGGTATAACGCCTCCTTGTGGCTGCCCCCATACAGTATAACATCTCCTTGTTGCTTCACCATACGGTATAATGTCTCCGTTTAGCTGCCCCATACAAGTATAACGTCTCCTTCTGGCCCCCCCATACAGTATACGATCTCCTTGTGGCTGCCCCATACAGTATAACATCTCCTTGTGGCCCCATACAGTATAGCGTCTCCTTAGCTGCCCCATACAGTATAACGTCTCCTTGTAGCTGCCCCCATACAGTATAATGTATCCTCGTAGCTGCCCCCATGACAGTATAACGTCTCCTTGTGGCTGCTGCCATACAGTATAACGTCTCCTTGTATCTGCCGCCATACAGTATGACGATCTCCTTGTAGCTGCCCCATACAGTATAAGGTCTCCTTGTGGCTGCCCCATGCAGTATATACGTCTCACTTGTAGCTGCCCCATACAGTATAACGTCTCCTTGTGGCTGCCCCCATACAGTATAAATGTCTCCTTGTGCTGCCCCATACAGTATAACGTCTCCTTGTAGCTGCCCCATGCAGTATAACGTCTCCTTGTGGCTGCCCCATACAGTATACGTCTCCTTGTAGCTGCCCCATACAGTATAACGTCTCCTTGTGGCTGCCCCATACCAGTATAACGTCTCCTTGTAGCTGCCCCATACAGTATAGCGTCTCCTTGTAGCTGCCCATACAGTATAACGTCTCCTTGTGGCTGCCCCCATACAGTATAACGTCTCCTTGTGGCTGCCCCATACAGTATAACGTCTCCTTGTGGCTGCCCCATACAGTATAACGTCTCCTTGTAGCTGCCCCATACAGTATAACGTCTCACTTGTAGCTGCCCCCATACGATGTCTAATATGAGTCTCCTTGTGGCTGCCCCCATACAGTATAGCGTCTCCTTAGTAGCTACCCATACAGTATAGCGTCTCCTTGTAGCTGCCCCATACAGTATAACGTCTCCTTGCTAGCTGCCCCATACAGTATAACGTCTCCTTGTGGCCCCCATACAGTATAACGTCTCCTTGTGGCTGCCCTCTATACAGTATACACGTCTCCTTGTGGCCCCCCATGCAGTATGATGTCTCCATGTGTGGCGACTCTGCTTGCTATACAGTATCAACGATCTCCTTGTAGCTGCCCCCATACAGTATAACGATCTCCTTGTGGCCCCCCATACAGTATACGTCTCCTTGTAGCTGCCCCCATACAGTATAACGTCTCCTTGTGGCTGCCCCATACAGTATATTGTCTCATGTGGCCCCCCATACAGTATAACGTCTCCTTGTAGCTGCCCCCATACAGTATAACGTCTCCTTGTGGCCCCCATACAGTATAATGTCTCCTTGTGGCCCCCATACAGTATAACGTCTCCTTGTGGCTGCCCCATACAGTATAAGTCTCCCTTGTGGCTGCTGCCATACAGTATAACGTCTCCTTGTAGCTGCCCCATACAGTATAACGTCTCCTTGTGGATGCCCCATACAGTATAACGTCTCCTTGTAGCTGCCCCATACAGTATAACATCTCCTTGTGGCCCCCATACAGTATAACGTATCCTTGTGGCTGCCCCATACAGTATAACGTCTCCTCGTGGCCCCCATGCAGTATGATGTCTCCATGTGTGGCGGCTGCCTTTCACTACAGTATAACGTCTCCTTGTAGCTGCCCCATACAGTATAACGTCTCCTTGTGGCCCCCATACAGTATAACGTCTCCTTGTAGCTGCCCCCATACAGTATAACGTCTCCTTGTGGCCCCCATACAGTATATTGTCTCCTTGTGGCCCCCATACAGTATAACGTCTCCTTGTAGCTGCCCCCATACAGTATAACGTCTCCTTGTGGCCCCCATACAGTATGATGTCTCCTTGTGGCCCCCCATACAGTATAACGTCTCCTTGTAGCTGCCCCATACAGTATAGAGTCTCCCTTGTGGCTGCTGCCATACAGTATGCGATCTCCTTGTAGCTGCCCCATACAGTATAACTGTCTCCTTGTGGATGCCCCCATACAGTATAACGTCTCCTTGTAGCTGCCCCATACAGTTATAACGTCTCCTTGTGGCCCCATACAGTATAATGTCTCCTGTGTGGCTGCCCCCATACAGTATAACGTCTCCTTGCAGCTGCCCCATACAGTATGATGTCTCCTTGTGGCTGCTACCCATACAGTATAACGTCTCCTTGTAGCTGCCCCCATCACAGTATAACGTCTCCTTGTGGCCCCCATACAATATAACGTCTCCTTGTGGCTGCCCCCATACAGTATAACGTCTCCTTGTGGCTGCCCCCATACAGTATAACGTCTCCTTGTGGCTGCCCCATACAGTATCTGCGTCTCCTTGTGCTGCCCCCATGCCAGTATAACGTCTCCATGTGTAGCTGCTCCCGCCTGCAGTATACAGTCTCGCTTGTGGCTGCCCCCATACAGTATAGCGTCTCCTTGTGGCTGCCCCATACAGTATAATGTTCTCCTTGTAGCTGCCCCATACAGTATAACGTCTCCTTGTAGCTGCCCCCATACAGTATAATGTCTCCTTGTAGCTGCCCCCATACAGTATAACGTCTCCTTGTAGCTAGCCCCCATACCAGTATAACGTCTCCTGTGGCACCCACTACAGTATAACGTCTCTTGTAGCTGCCCCATACAGTATAACGCCTCCTTGTATGCTGCCCCATACAGTATAATGATCTCCTTGTAGCTGCCACCATACAGTATAACGTCTCTGTGGCTCCCATACAGTATAACGTCTCCTTGTGATGCCCCCTTACAGTATAACGCTCCTTGTAGCTGCCCCATACAGTATAAAGTCTCCTTGTGGCTGTCCCCATACAGTATGACGTCTCCTTGTGGCTGCCCCCATACAGTATAACGTCTCCTTGTGGCCCCACCCCACAGTATAACGTCTCTCTTGTTGCCCCCATACAGTATAACGTCTCCTTGTGGCTCCCCCATACAGTATAACGTCTCCTTGTAGGCCCCCATACAGTATAACGTCTCCTGTGGCTGCCCCCATACAGTATAACGTCTCCTTGTGGCTGCCCCTTACAGATATAATGTCTCCTTGTGCCCCCATACAGTATAAACGTCTCCTTGTGGCTGCCCCATACAGTATAACGTCTCCTGTGGCTCCCCATACAGTATAACGTCTCCTTGTGGCTGCCCCATACAGTATAATGTCTCCTTGTAGCTGCCCCATACAGTATAACGTCTCCTTGTGGCTGCCCCCATACAGTATAACATCTCCTTGTGGCTGCCCCCATACAGTATAACGTCTCCTTGTAGCTGCCCCCATACAGTATAACGTCTCCTATGTGGCTGCCCCATACAGTATAACGTCTCCTTGTAGCTGCCCCATACAGTTATAACGTCTCCTTGTGGCTGCCCCATACGGTATGATGTCTCTTTGATGGCATGCTGCCCTTCATACAGTATATGCGTCTCCTTGTGGCTGCCCCATACAGTATAACGTCTCCTTGCTGTGCTCCATCACAGTATAACGTCTCCTTGTGGCTGCCCCCATACAGTATAACGTCTCCTTGTAGCTGCCCCCATACAGTATAAAGTCTCCTTGTAGCTGCCCCCATACAGTATAACGTCTCTTTGTGGCCCCCATACAGTATAACGTCTCCTTGTAGCTGCCCCCATACAGTATAACGTCTCATTGTAGCTGCCCAATACAGTATAAAGTCTCCTTGTGGCTGCTCCCATACAGTATAATGTCTCCTTGTGGCTGCCCCCATACAGTATAACGTCTCCTTGTGGCTGCCCCCATACAGTATAACGTCTCCTTGTAGCTGCCCCATACAGTATAACATCTCCTTGTAGCTGCCCCATACAGTATAACGCCTCCTTGTGGCTGCCCTATACAGTATAACGTCTCCTTGTGGCCCCCATACAGCATTACGTCTCCTTGTAGCTTCCCCCATACAGTATAACGTCTCCTTGTGGCTGCCCTATACAGTATAACGTCTCCTTGTGGCCCCCATACAGCATTACGTCTCCTTGTAGCTGCCCCATACAGTATAATGTCTCCAAGTGTTTTTTTCTTCTAAATGGGCATTTATCGTGATATGTAGGGCAGGCTGGTCACAGCCTGCATTTGTGGGAGGGGCGCAGGGTATTTATCTGCCGCCTCTCCTCACCCAAGGTCCGGCGTCCGTCCAGCTACGTGTGTAGCGTCACTCCCACGTCACTTCCGGTAAGAGAGCCCGCCTCGACTGTTCCACGCCGGAGGTAAGGTAGGTACCGGCACGTGCTGGCCACCGGCGTTTTCTTTCCCCTCCTGCCACATCCAGCACGGGCCGTCCGCCCGCCGGCCGGCAGCTCAGGAGGTGGGCGACGGCGGTATCTGGCTGCGGCGCCCGCCAAGTAAGCCGCGCAGGTGGCCGCCGCTACCGGCTCCCCGGCTGTGGCGTCCTTGGTTGCCCGGCAACCAGTTCTCAGCCGCGCTTCTGGCAGGGGTGGCTTGCGGTGATATGGGCACATGGTCTAAAACACATCTGAGTGCCATAATATCGGAAGTCACAGGCCAGCATTATCTTGAGGTGTATATATTACATGTTATAGTGTATGTAACATAGTAGTAGTATATAAAACCGAAAAAAGACATTTGTCCATCCAGTTCGGCCTTTTTCCTACAAGTTGATCCAGAGGAAGGCAAAAAACCCCTGTGAGGCAGAAGCCAATTTTCCTCACTTAAGGGGAAAAAAAAAAAAATTTCTTCCCGACTCCAATCAGGCAATCAGAATAACTCCCTGGATCAACGACCCCTCTCTAGTAGCTGTAGCCTGTAATATTATTACGCTCCAGAAATACATCCAGGCCCCTCTTGAATTCCTTTATTGTACTCACCATCACCACCTCCTCAGGCAGAGAGTTCCATAGTCTCACTGCTCTTACAGTAAAGAGTTCCATAGTCTCACTGCTCTTACAGTGAAGAATCCTCCTCCATGTTTGTGTAGAAACCTTCTTTCCTCCAGACGCAGAGGATGTCCTTTCGTCACAGTCACAGTCCTGGGGATAAATAGATGATGGGAGTGATCTTTGTACTGACCCCTGATATATTTATACATAGTTATTAGATCTCCCCTCAGTCGTCTTTTTTCTAAGGTGAATAACCCTAATTTTGATAATCTTTCAGGGTACTGTAGATCCCTCATTCCAGTTATTACTTTAGTTGCCCTCCTCTGAACCCTCTCCAGCTCTGCTATGTCTGTCTTGTTCACAGGAGCCCAGAACTGTACACAGTCCTCCCATGTGTGGTCTGACCAGTGATTTGTAAAGTGGTAGGACTATGTTCTCATCACGGCGCCTATGCCCCTTTGATGCAACCCATTATCTTATTGGCCTTGGCAGCAGCTGCCTGACACTGGTTTTTGCAGCTTAATTTGCTGTTTATTAAAATTCCTAGATCCTTTTCCATGTCAGTGTTACCGAGTGTTTTACCATTTAATATGTACGGGTGACTTGCATTATTCCTTCCCATGTGCATAACTTTACATTTGTCAGTGTTAAACCTCATCTGCCATTTTTCTGCCCAAGCCTCCAATCTATCCAGATCCCTCTGTAGCAGAAAACTGTCCTCTTCAGTGTTAATTACTTTACACAGTTTAGTGTCATCTGCAAAAATTGATATTTTACTGTGCAGGCCTTCTACAAGATCATTAATAAATATACTGAAGAGAATAGGGCCCAATACTGACCCCTGAGGTACTGACAGTGACCCCTCCAGTACTGACCCCTGAGGTACCCCACTAGTGACAGTGACCCCTCCAGTACTGACCCCTGAGGTACCCCACTAGTGACCGTGACCCAATCTGAGTATCTACCGTTAATAACCCCCCTCTGTTTTCTGTCACTCAGCCAGTTACTTACCCACATACAGACATTTTCTCCCAGTCCGAGCATCCTCATTTTATATACTAACCTTTTATGAGGTACGGTGTCAAATGCTTTGGAGAAGTCCAGATATACGACATCCATTGATTCGCTGCTGTCAAGTCTAGAACTTACCTCCTCATAAAAGCTGATTAAATTTGTTTGGCATGACCGATCCCTCATGAAGCCATGCTGATATGGCGTTATTTGCTTATTTTCATTGAGATACTCCAAAATAGCATCTCTTAGAAACCCTTCAAACAGTTTACCAACAATAGATGTTAAACTTACCGGCCTATAATTTCCAGGCTCTGTTTTGGACCCTTTTTGAATATTGGCACCACATTTGCTATGCGCCAATCCTGTGGAACATTCCCTGTCAGTATAGAGTCCGTAAATATCAGAAATAATGGGTCTGGCTATGACATCACTTAATTCCCTTAGGATACGGGGTGTATGCCATCCGGTCCTGGCGATTTGTCTATTTTAATCTTTTAAAGTCGCTGTTGTACTTCTTCCTGGGTCAGACAGGGCACTTTTAATGGGGATTTACTTTTACATTCTGCATTTCATCTGACAGTTTATTTTCCTCAGTGAATATAGTGGAGAAAAAATATTTAATAGTTTTGCTTTATCCTCGTCGCTCTCTGCAACTACCCCCTCATTGCTATGTAGAGGGCCGACTCCTTCAGATTTATATTTTTTACTATTTATATAATTGAAGAACATTTTAGGGTTAGTTTTACTCTCTTTGGCAATTAATCTCTCGGTCTCTAGTTTGGCAAATTTTATTCGTTTTTACATATTCTATTTTTTTCCTTATAGTTTATCAGTGCTTCCTGACTCCCCTCCTGTTTTAGCTGATTTATATGCTTTCTTTTGTCATTTATTGCTCTTCTTTACGGTTCCATTTATCCACATTGGTTTCTTATTATTTCTTAGCCTTTTATTCCTATAAGGTATGTACCTCTCACAATTAGATGTTACAATGCTTTTAAAAATCTCCCATTTTATGGTTGTATTTTTTATTTTTGAGGACTTTGTCCCAGTTAGTTAGGCCTATGGCCTCGCTTAGTTGGCTAAATTTTGCTTTTTGAAGTTTGGTATTTTTGTTCCTCCCTTTAGAAACTCTCATTTGAAGGATAATTGGAAGGTTATAACTTTATGGTCACTATTTCCCAGGTGTCCCCAACCTGCACATCTGTTGTTCTATCAGGTCTATTGGTTAATACTAAGTCCAGTATGGCCGTCCCTCTAGTGGGTCCTGAACCAGTTGGGAAAGGAAATTGTCTTTGGCTATTGCCAAGAACCTGTTTCCTTTATGGGATGTACAGCTTTCAGTTTCCCAGTCTATATCTGGGTAGTTGAAGTCCCCCATGATAACGACTTCATTATGATTTGCCGACCTCGTCTATCTCGTTTAGTAATAGATTTTCTGTGGACTCTGGTATATTAGGTGGTTTATAATACACTCCTATTAGCATTTTATTATTGTTTTTGCTCCATGTATTTCTACCCACAGTGACTCCACATGTTCATGTCCCTCAGAGATGTATTCTCGAGTTACGGGATTTAGACACGACTTCACGTGAGGCAGACCCCTCCACCTCTCCGGTTTTGGCGATCCTTTCTAAACAGATTGTAACCTTTTATATTAACTGCCCAGTCATAGCTATCATCCAGCCATGTCTCAGTTATTCCACTATGT
>JAKVIS010003530.1:0-16884 GCA_033119425.1 Bufotes viridis
ATTTGTCGGATGCGGGTACTGAAGCTTCAGCTCAGACAATAAGGCGCACACTGCGTAATGAAGGCCTCCATGCCAGAACTCCCAGGCGCACCCCTTGCTGTCTCCAAAGAATAAGAAGAGTCGACTGCAGTATGCCAAAAGTCATGTGGACAAACCACAAAAGTTTTGGGATAGTGTTCTGTGGACTGATGAAACAAAATTGGAACTGTTTGGGCCCATGGATCAACGCTATGTTTGGAGGAGGAAGAACAAGGCCTATTAAAAAAAAAACACCTTGTGAAGCATGGCGGGGGGTCAATCATGCTTTGGGGCTGTTTTGCTTCTACAGGTACAGGGAAGCTTCAGCATGTGCAAGGTACCATGAATTCTCTTCAGTACCAGGAGATATTGGATGAAAATGTGATGCAGTCCGTCACAAACCTGAGGCTTGGGAGACGGTGGACCTTTCAACAGGACAATGATCCCAAGCATACCTCCAAGTCCACTAGAGCATGGTTGCAGATTAAAGGCTGGAACATTTTGAAGTGGCCATCGCAGTCACCAGACTTAAATCCGATTGAGAACCTCTGGTGGGACTTAAAGAAAGCAGTTGCAGCGCGCAAGCCTAAGAATGTGACTGAACTGGAGGCTTTTGCCCATGAAGAATGGGCGAAGATACCCATAGATCGCTGCAAGACACTTGTGTCAAGCTATGCTTCACGTTTAAAAGCTGTTATAACTGGAAAAGGATGTTGTACTAAGTACTAAGATTGCATGTCACTTGGGGGTTGAATAAAACTGATAATGATGTGAGCACAGAAAAGACATTTGTGGTTATTTCATTATAAATGTTATGTTATATTTGTCTGACTTACAAGGGCCTCTTTGATTTAATTGTAAACAAGATGACTGAAATGATCAAAATCAATGTCAAACTGGCCAAAACACTCAATTTCAGTGGGGGTTGAATAATTTTGAACACAACTGTATATAGCAAGCAGCCAGATGATCATGCCTGTCATCTAGCTGTTTGTCCTCTTGTATAGCTGGCACAGTGCTGCGGAGCCGATCTTACTCCACTGTGGGCCCCGCCTCCTGACCTCTCTTCTCACTACATGCATCCATCATCCAGCTGACACTGCACAGTGAGAGAGAGAGCTCTCCAGCCGCCTGCCTGTGTTCCAGAGGCTGAGCAGAGCGTGGTAATTCAGTGTGGGAGAATTTGATGACAGGGCAGGAGAAGAGAAGCAGGAGGCTATTTTTTAAATAAAGATACAAAAGTGTGTTCAGCCAGGCCAGTCCCTAAAGTAATGGAAGAAAAGGTATTTTGTGATAATAAAAAAAATGCTCATGTTTTTACTGTTTCCCTCTCTAAAAATTAAAACTCCCAGCATGCCCTGTCAGATGCAGACTTGTTACTTTCATTCTCTGTGTCAGTATGATTACATCTATACCACATATGCTTAGATTTAATACTGAAAAAATAAACTTTGAAAAAAATATTTTTTTCTTTGCATTGCCATGTTGGCATCAATGACATTTTTTTTTTTATGTCTATGGAGCTGTATTAGGGCTCCTTTTTGCCAGACAATATCGTTTTTATTGATACCATGTTGGAGTGTGTACTACTGTTTGCTCACTTTTTATTCAATTTTCTTTAAACTTTTTTTTTTTTTTACACTTTGTAATAATTCCCCTAGGGAACTTGAACAAGAAATTATTAGATTGCTTCTGACATAGACTCCAATTCAGTAGCATTGGAGTCTATCAGAGTTTCAGGCAGGGTCTTCTTGGGAACATAGCTGCTGCATCCTTGGATCATTCAGAATAACCGAGCACCATCTGGGTACACCGATCCCCTAGGTTTTTGAGCTCCCAGATGTTGTAGTCACATTTGACCATGGCATCTGAGGAGTTAAAAGTGTGTGTGATGTTATTGTCAATTGCATACATTAGTTTAAAACAGCAAGCACTTAGCGGCAATAGCGCCTGCTGCACTTACGAGTGGGCACCATCTTTAAATATCCAACTCACAATGTACTGTATATTTGAGGGGTTCTTTTGAGATATTATAACTGATGACCTATCTTCTGAACAGGGTTGGTTAAAAGATGGCTGCACAATACATCATAATCATAAACTGATAGCAAAAAATAAGAAAAGGGTCTCATTCCAAAAACATGGAATGAAGGAAGCTCTTAGCGCACATTTTTGATCAAAACTATGTCGGGCCCAAGTACCACGTCACGGTGGCTTCCGCACAAGGGTCCCTAACATTACAGATACTGCCTTTCATGGACTTACCAGTCTCCTTTCATTCAGGGCACTGCAGGAACCAGCTAAATTGCTTTTGTGCTGAGAAGTCCCAGGTACTTGGGCGTTGCTCAGTCCAAAGGAGGCGCCACCCTCAATATATACTATAAGACAGAGTTCAGAGTAAGCAAATATATATCTACATTCACAAGTGCATAGCCATAAGGCAAACAAGGTTGGTTAAAAGATGGCTGCACAATACATCATAAACTGATAGCAAAAAATAAGAAAAGGGGCTCATTCCAAAAACATGGAATGAAGGATAGTTCATTATTGCTAAGCGTTTGGTTTTTCCACAGGAAAATATAAAAAAGATCAGGTCGTTGAATTCAGACTAGGGAATACAGTTTTTACAGATAAAAAATAATGCTCTTTTTTTCTGTAGTCATGATTAGTGTTGAGTGAATCGAAGCATCCAATGTGGAATTTGATCAGAAGTTTAGGAAAATTTTGATTCGCCACAAAGCAGAATTTCCTCATCCTTCATGGTAACGGGATCAGATTTTTTGTCTAAAATGGCTGCTGCACATATTACAAAGTGAAAGTAAGAAGCCCGGCAACGCGATAAGACCCATAATGCTGGGCAGCTAGCCAATCAGCAAATAGCCACCCCCTGTGATGTCACAGCCTTATAAAAAGTCTCATCCCACACTCTCTCTGCCATATTACTGTCAGCTCACCTTAGGGAGAGATGTCACAAGTGCTTATGTGCTAGGGACAGTGTTGCAGAGAGCATTTAATTGTAGAATATTGTTTAGGGAGAGTGCAGGGACATACAAAGACAGTGTAAGGAGATCGTAGGGAGAGTGCAGGGACAGTGCAGGTTGAGAGTAATCAACGTGTGCATCTTGTTCACCTGCTGCCACAATCCAAGTTAATCTCATATTTTATATATAGAATTATTTTGCCGCAGTATTAACTGGCAGTCTAATATATAGACGTATGCTTCTTGTTCATCTGCGGAAACAATCCTCCTTAATGTATTAGTTGATACATGGAATTATTGTGCCGCAGTATTAAAGAGCAATCTACTATATCGCTGTCTCCATCTTGTTAAACTGCTGACACAATCTCCATTAATCTTTTAGTTGATATATAGTATTACTGTGCCTCAGTATTAGAGGGCAGCCTAATATATCGGCGTGTGCATCTTGTTAAACTTCTGCGCTATTCATAGTTAATCATTTACATTACTGATACAGTTACTGTACACTATGGTGAACAGACAGTTGCCTTGGCCCTCCAAAGGCACGGCTGCATCTCCCACTGACCCGCAACCCCCATACCAGCAACAGCCCCTGTTTGGCTAATATATTATATGGCAATGTCACGTTCTGGAGGCCCTAGACAGACCTCAGGGACGTCTTGCAAACAGGACAAAGGCAAGATATGGACCAGGGACCAACAGAGTACTTTATGACACATGTAATAAAGGAACATGACAATGAAGGAAAAGCAGGTTAGGCAATTGTGGTAGCACTACCACTGAACTAAGTGCACCAGTAGACCACAGGAAAACCCCAGAGGGCAAAAAGCCAGTGAGCCCCGTTCTTCATAGAGCCTCTGGTGGTGGGGATCAGGCTATCAGGCTATCAGATGCAGTTAGAGCACTGCTAGGCAATACATGGAACAGAGTGGATCTAGACTGAGAACAGGTAAGGCATGGACAAGGATAACAACATCAACACAGAACAGGTACAGAAGATTAGACAAGGCATGGACATCAACAACTCTAACATCACTTTACCAGGTGACATCACATAGAAGGGCAGATGGCAAAACCCTGTGGTCAGCAGCAAGGGGCTACACCCAGCAAGGCACAAGATAAACTGACCCCAAGCCCCACAGCTCACAGATAGATATAGCTGGATTAATGAGGGCACCTGATAAGCCACACCCAGGAACATACTAGGGAACACCAACTGAACCAGGATTACCAGAACATACAGTACAATCACAAGTGTCAGTTCACACCAGTCACAGAATGCTGCAGCCAGAACACCCGAACAACAACCAGCATAGACAGGGTAATTGTACCCAGTACGAGGTTACAGGCAGCCAGCCTACTCAAAAACTAGAGAGTGATAGGACCGCACTGTGATACAAACAGAAATGCCTCCATACTCAGACCCTGTTGACACACAAGACCATAGCCAGCATGCATCACAAAACCAGCATGTTACGGTATAACCCGGTATAGTGAGGGTTAATACCGTTCGGGCGATTCCTCTGGAGAAGAGCACAGCAACCCACAACCGCTGGAATCCACCGAACTGGAACCATACGAAGTCCTCCTTTCCTAGAACAGGCAAGAGAACGTTCTGACGTAGCAATTCCCCCCAAGTACGAGACGAGGCTCCGTATTAATGGTTAAACAGGAATTCTTACTCTATTGAGGGCTACCTGCCCGGTATTTATGCAGGTCTCCCACCTGGTGGACACTCCCCTAGGGGACCAGAAGGAAGACTGCGACACGGGATACAGCAGCCAATCACACACAATGGGACAATACAGACACCCCCAGCATATCCCTCCCCTCTGCCTGTGATACAATTACCCTACACAGATTAATGTAATCATCACAGGCAGGAGAATACACAATGTCTTCTGTCCTGGAGACAATCGAGGACTCATTCAATTATCTCTCAGGACAAAGGGAAATCGCCAATACACACGTGGGGAAAATGGGACAATAGGACAGACATCACTATTCAATATACAATGTCCCACCCTTTACAGTACACAGACATTTAACATATCCCCAGATGGTTTGGATCTGAGTGCTCAATATATCCAAACAGCGCTCAGATGCCACAAACACAGTCAAATCGCCATGGGGTTTAAGTTTAGCATGGGCTGATGAGAGGGCCCATAATCCTGGGGCAAGAGGCTGGCAATCTGTCCCCTCCAAAACCCAGTGGCGCGGTTGGTTTCGCCACACAGCATACATAAGAACACCCACAGAAAGTACACAAAGTGCATGCAGCCAGCCTGCACGGCACCAGTGACAGTAACCACAAAGATGCAGACATGAAAGCCACAAACACAGGCCACAGTTCACACACAAAACCGCAGTCAGCACGCAGCCCCAAGCAACCAGCATACACAGGTGTCAGCCTGCAGCCAGTATGCGAGAGAACCTGCAGCAAGCCCTCATGTGTGACTGGCACCACCCCCTCGGGCCCTATTTGAGATTGGACAGAGTCTCGTGACCCCAGTTGCAGTGTTCTCCGCGATCCAGGGCCCTTTTTTCAAGGCAATGGTGGTGGGTACCCAGGTGTAGGAATGGCCGAGTGGTGTAGGGTGGCCTACAATGTCCCTTTAAGCAATGTTGTGTCACAGTGCTCCTATCTTGATACACTGGACCCCAGGCATTGACTGTGAAGCAGAAAAAGGGAAAAGTTAACTTGGGGATGAAGAATTAATTGAGTCAGATCTTGTGATAAGGTTGAAAAGCAGCTTTACTGTGCATAAACTTTTCTACAAACTTCCAGCAGGCTTTGGCATTAAAACTCTGGCAGGCAAACTCGTCTCTGCCACATCAGTTGCTCTCTGACTCTGCTGTACTGACAGGCTTAAATAGAATCTTTGCTTCTTCTCTATGCTGCAACTATGCTGTCTCTGTAGTCTGACTCTAGATTATACCATGGAACTTTTTCTCCTGGCTCCTGCAGGCTCCAAGCTGTGGCCTCCATATCCAGCAGAGCTAAAGATGCTCTAGCTAGCTTGGCTTGGGCATGGGCACGTCCAACTGCGACGTGCCCAGCACTTGTTTCCTTCCCCTAGCAGGGGGTAAGCTAGACTGCTCCTAGAAACTAGTCCCCACCCTTCCTGCTGGAAGTGGGACTCACCTACTCCTCCACAGAGGGGGATTCAGAATGAAATGGAAAGCTCCATTCTCTCTAACTGTAGCACTGCCATTTATGCTGCCACCTGCTGGTGAACCAGGCACATTACATATAAACATAACAGTTACAAAATAGGAAATGCACAGTGTTTGGACCTGAAATAAATACACATGATGACATGAGGTTAACCAATAAAGACAGTAGCAGAGTGCAAAGGTGGTAATGCCACTCTGGGGTGTTACGCATGGCAACAGAGACAAAAACAGCACTGAGATGCAGACACGGGGAGAGCACACATTCACAGGCAAGTTCACACAAGACACCGCAGCCAGCACGCAGCCCCAAGCAACCAGCATACACAGTAGTCAGCCTGCAGCCAGTACGCGAGAGGGCATGCAGCCAGCCTACACGTCCACAACTGTGACATTGAAACGCACCATGACAGGCAGCTAGTCATTTTCAGGCTCCTGTCCCCAATGGCAATAATCCTGCAGCCATGTTTAAACCATCCGCCATGTTCGGCCCATCTGGTATTATCTGTAATACACGTTTAAAGCGAAATACCATCCGGATCATAGTATATATTTAATAATTTTCGATTTTACACTTAAAATGTAGAAATCATTCTTTTTTTATAAGGGATTCATGTCTACAGTGTTAAAAAAAACAATTTATCTTCTTTCAGTAGTTTTCCATTTGACAGAACAGAGCCATTTACAATTCTAATGATCACGTTTTTATATTTATTCTCAGTCAATTTTGGAAAGTTCTTTATTGTCTGTATTGTTTTCAGAGCATATAGTACGGGGCCCATTTTTGTTTTTCCTCCCAACCTTCCAATAGCCATAACTTTTTTAATTTCCCAATCATGTAGCCATATTAGAGCTTTTTTTTTGGAGAATAATTTGTACTATTTAAGAGCACAATTCAATTTACCATGTCTGTTATTGAAAAATTTGGGAAAAAAATTTTTTGGGGTTAAATTGAAAAAAATAAAAATACAATTCCACCAAGGTTTTCATGGTTTTGACATCACAGTGTTGGCTGTACGCTAAAAAGTCATACATTCCTTAATATGAATATGGCGATACCAAACTTGAATATTTTTTTTTCTACTACGTTTAAAAAAATCACAGAAAAAAAAATATATAAAACATCCTGCACGATATGATATTAAATGCACGGATGTACATGGCTACATTTACAAAGTCACAGAAAATAATGCACTATAATAATAGATGCAAGCATAATATATGGACTAGGCCCTCACTCTATCGATAAAATCTGAGACACTTGGTCAATACATTTTGATCAAAACACATCTAAGCCCACCTTCCAAGTGACAAGGTGGTCTCAGTTCAGGCGGGTGCTATGTTAACCTATCCATGCTGCTGCACATTTATATTCAGGAGCGCAGTCCCCGCACATATGGTGTGTTGCCCCTTGTTACCTTCATGTGCATCAGCAACCGGTGAGAGGAGGGACACACACACCTATATGTACCACCTTAATCAAGGTCGCCTATTAGATAGGTGGGGCAAAAGTGCACAGGAATATAATTCTTTGATATTCATGTGCACACACACCTATATGTACCATTGATTAAGGTGGTACATATAGGTGCGTGTTGAATCTAAAAAGAACGGGGCACTCTCAGGATGCTGGAACCATCTTGTATTTTTTAGTAAAATAAACAGTTAAATGAATAGTAGTCATAGAAAATAAGTGCAATAAATCATTAACCCAAAATGGATAAAATGGTAACTAAAGGACCAGGACAATATTACATCAATAAATATAGTAGCAGCATATAGATAAAAAGTCCATAGTAATACAACAGCAGTCATTCAAAGGCAATATATGGATATAAAGGTTGAAAATGGGTTATGTAGATAGTCATTTAGTTCCTAAAAAAACTCTGAAGAAATCGTATCCCTACAGAAATTGAACTGTTAATGCAATAATCGCAATAGTGTGCTGCGATCCCACATGGTATAACTTGCACGTTTGGAATGTAATTGCACTCACTTGTTTGTTAGCTTAATGTAATGTATTCGTACGATTTTCTTGCGCTTATATTTCCCAACAGTATAGTGTTGAAAGTGCTGTTAACTTGAAAGCGGAGTCCTGCTATATTAGAGTGGGCAGCGGCGTCCCAGCAGTTATAATGTCCCCTAGAATGCCCCCAGTAATAATAACACCCTATATTTTGCTCCAGGTAATAATGCCTGTATAGTGTCCCCAAAAATAATGTCCCCTAATAGCAACGCACATACTGTCCCCATACTGTAATTTCCCCCACACTGCCCCCACGTTATAATTTCCCCCACACTGCCCCCACATTATAATTTCCCCCACACTGCCCCCATATAGTAATTTCCCCCACACTGCCCCCATATAATACTTTCCCCACACGGTTTTCCTTCCTTTGAGGGATATCTGGCTTTCACTGTATTGAAGACCCATAACTGGGGCTCCTCAGTTATTTTGCATATTCCCATATATTAATGTTCCCCACACTGCCCCTATATAGTAATTTCACCCACACTGCCCAATATAGTAATTTTCCCCACACTGCCCCATATATTAATTTCCCCCACACTGCCCTCATATAATAATTTCCTCCACACTGCCCCATGTAGTAATTTCCACCACACTACCCCAATATAGTAATTTCCCCCACACTGCCCTCATATAGTAATTTCCCCCACACTGCCCCATATTGTAATTTCAACCACACTGCCCAATATAGTAAATTCCCCACTCTGTCCCCATATAGTAATTTCCACACTGCCTCCATATAGTAATTTCCCCCACACTGCCCCATATAGTATTTTCCCCACACTGCCCCCATATAGTAATTTACCCCACACTGCCCCATATAGTAATTACCCCCACACTGTCCTCATATAGTAATTTCCCACACACTGCCCCATATAGCAATTCTCCACACTGCTCCATATAGTAATTTCCCCACACTGTCCCATATAGTAATTTCCCCACACTGCCCCATGATTAATTTGCCCCCACACTGCACCCATGAAGTAATTTGCCCCCACACTGCCCTCCTCATGAAATAATTTGCCCCACACTGCCCCCATGAGTAATTTGCCCCTCATGAAGAAATTTTCCCCACACTGTTCCCCATAAAGTAATTTGCCCCCACACTGTCCCATGAAGTAATTTTCTCCCACACTGCCCCCATAGGAAGTAATTTTTTTTCCCTGGTAATAATCTGCCCCAATGAAGTGATTTGCCCCATGTAATAATCTGCCTCCCATGAAATGATTTTCCCAATGCAATAATCTGCCCCAATTAAGTGATTATGCCCCATGTAATAATCTGCCCCCACACTACCCCCTGAAGTGATTTGCCCCCACACTGCTCCCCATGTACTCCTCGGGCCCCCAAAGTTGGCACACACAGAAAAAAAAAAAAACCAAAACTAATACTTACCTGTGTCTGGAATGCTGAGGCGGGCCACAGGCACGCAATCTTCATTGCATGCCTTTCTGCGCCGGGATTATACTACCACATAGGCCTCAGGCCTACTAGGCCTGAAGCCTATGGCAGTGACTGGCTGTGGGGCAGGGAACTATGCGCTCCCGTGCCCCGCTGCAATATGTGTGTGTTCGGGTCGGGTCGGACAATGTTCATCACGTGCATCTATGCCCCTTCTGTTGCAACCCATTATCTTATTGGCTTTGGCAGCAGATGCATGACACTGGTTTCTACAGTTAAGTTTGCTGTCCAATAAAATTCCTAAGTTCTTTCTCCAAGTCAGTGTTCCCCAGTGTTTTACCACTTAGTACGTACTGGTGATTTGTATTATTCCTTCCCATGTGCATAACCTTTTATTTGTCAGTGTTAGGGTACTTTCACACTAGTCACAGAAAAAACTATATATAAACCATCCTGCATGATATTGTATTAAATGCGCGAATGTATATGGCTACATTTACAAAATAACAGACAATAATGCACTATAATATTAGATGCAAGCATAACATATGGAGCTGCCCAATATAGTAATTTCCCCCACACTGCCCCATATATTAATTTCCCCCACACTGCCCTCATATAATAATTTCCTCCACACTGCCCCATGTAGTAATTTCCACCACACTACCCCCATATAGTAATTTATCCCCACACTGCCCTCATATAGTAATTTCCCCCACACTGCCCCATATTGTAATTTCAACCACACTGCCCAATATAGTAAATTCCCCCACACTGTCCCCATATAGTAATTTCCCCCACACTGCCCCCATATAGTAATTTACCCCACACTGCCCCATATAGTAATTTCCCCAACACTGCCCCCATTTAGTAATTACCCCCACGCTGTCCTCATATAGTAATTTCCCCCACACTGCCCCCATAGGAAGTAATTTTTTTTCCCGGGTAATAATCTGCCCCCAATGAAGTGATTTGCCCCCATGTAATAATCTGCCTCCCATGAAATGATTTTCCCAATGCAATAATCTGCCCCAATTAAGTGATTATGCCCCATGTAATAATCTGCCCCCACACTACCCCCCCTGAAGTGATTTGCCCCCACACTGCCCCCATGTACTCCTCGGGCCCCCAAAGTTGGCACACACAGAAAAAAAAAAAACCCAAAACTAATACTTACCTGTGTCTGGAATGCTGAGGCGGGCCACAGGCACGCAATCTTCATTGCATGCCTGCCTGCGCCGGGATTATACTACCACATAGGCCTCAGGCCTACTAGGCCTGAAGCCTATGGCAGTGACTGGCTGTGGGGCAGGGAACTATGCGCTCCCGTGCCCCGCTGCAATATGTGTGTGTTCGGGTCGGACAATGTTCATCACGTGCATCTATGCCCCTTCTGTTGCAACCCATTATCTTATTGGCTTTGGCAGCAGATGCATGACACTGGTTTCTACAGTTAAGTTTGCTGTCCAATAAAATTCCTAAGTTCTTTCTCCAAGTCAGTGTTCCCCAGTGTTTTACCACTTAGTACGTACTGGTGATTTGTATTATTCCTTCCCATGTGCATAACCTTTTATTTGTCAGTGTTAGGGTACTTTCACACTAGTCACAGAAAAAACTATATATAAACCATCCTGCATGATATTGTATTAAATGCGAATGTATATGGCTACATTTACAAAATAACAGACAATAATGCACTATAATATTAGATGTAAGCATAACATATGGAGCTGCCCAATATAGTAATTTCCCCACACTGCCCCATATATTAATTTCCCCACACTGCCCTCATATAATAATTCCTCCACACTGCCCCATGTAGTAATTTCCACCACACTACCCCATATAGTAATTCTATCCCACACTGCCCTCATATAGTAATTTCCCACACTGCCCCATATTGTAATTTCAACCACACTGCCCAATATAGTAAATTCCCCACACTGTCCCCATATAGTAATTTCCCCACACTGCTCCTATATAGTAATTTACCCTACACTGCCCCATATAGTAATTTCTAACACTGCCCCCATTTAGTAATTACCTCCTACGCTGTCCTCATATAGTAATTTCCACACACTGCCCCATATAATAATGTCCCCACGCTGCCCCATATAGTAATTTCCCCACACTGCCCACATACAGTAATTTCCCCACTACTCCCATATAGTAATTTCACACTGCCCATGATTAATTTGCCCTCACACTGCACTCCATGAAGTAATCTGCCCCCACACTGTCCCTCCCATGAAATAATTTGCCCACACTGCCCCCCCATAAAGTAATTTGCCCCCATGAAGAAATTTCCTCACACTGTTCCCCATAAAGTAATTTGCCCCCACACTGTCCCTCACTCTTGATAAATAAGCCCTCACTCTTGATAAAATCTGAGACACTTGGTCAATACATTTTGATCAAAATACATCTAAGCCCACCTACCAGGTGACAAGGTGGTCTCAGTTCAGGCGGGTTCCTATGCTAACCTATTCATGCTGTAGCGCATATTTCAGGAGCACAGTCCCCGCACACATGGTGCGCTGCCCCTTGTTACCTCCATGTGCATCAGCAACCGGTGGGAAGAGAGACACACACACCTATATTTACCACCTTAATCAAGGTCACCTATTAGATAGGTGGGGCAAAAGTGCACTTGAATGTCACTCCCAGTGTAGGAGCGTATTCACACATGAAGGTGCCACTCCTTCAAGACAAATCAAACAAATCACACAAAAAACTATATATAATCCATCCTGCAAGATATTGTATTAAATGCACGGATATATATGACTACATTTACAAAATAACAGAAAATAATGCACTATAATAATAGATGCAAGCATAACATATGGACTAGGCCCTCACTCTTGATAAAATCTGAGACACTGGGTCAATACATTTTGATCAAAATATCATCTAAGCCCACCTACCAGGCAGCAAGGTGGTCTCGGTTATTTTCTGTTATTTTTTAAATGTAGCCATATACAACCGCGCATTTAATACCATATCAGTGCAGGATGGCTTATATATAGTTTTTCTGTGATTTGTTTGATTCGGCATTATTTTCCATGGAAATGTATTAATGTCGGATCCGGTACAAAGTGTTCTGGAAAAAAGGATCTGGTTTTCCGGTCTGCGTATGACTTTTTTCGGGATGACACCAGAGAGACGGATCCGGTATTTCAATGAATTTATCAGACGGATCCGCATCCGGAAACAAATGATATCCGTTTTCATACGGATTTCTGGATCCGGCAGGCGGTTCCGGCAACGGAACTGTCTGCCAGATTCTTCTAACGATAGTGTGAAAGTGCCCTTAAACCTCATCTGCCACTTCTCTGCCCAGGCCTCTGATCTATACAGATCCATCTGTAGCAGTATACTGTCCTCTTTTGTTTTAATTACTTTACCTAGTTTATAATCCTTTTTCTAAATCATTTTATTGTGTAATTTGGCTTTTAAACTGCAACATTGACCAGCTAAAGTTTGTGCTGTATTTAACTAGCCTTCATCCTACTCTGCTTCCTAGGCTACAGTATTGGTTTTGACCAGTTGCGTTGCTAGGGCTGGTGTCACCTGGTGCGGTAGAAAATGGTGTCACCCCCAGCACAACACCCCACCCCCCTCCCATCGTGCGATCTCTCTGCTAGCCCCGCCCCACGTCAGCTGTCTGTTTACTATCTAAACCCCCATCCATGTTATCGCTTGGGTTCAAATTCTAGCACCCCCAACAGGCCCCCAACCCCTGGCGATCTGTCTTCTGTCTGCTTAGAACCCCCCACACACACACACACACACATATTTGCATACATATTATATTCTGTATCCAGAATATATCCAGAATACAGCACCACATACCTTACATCCAGTAACTTCTCTGATGCAGACCACTTCTTTCCTCATCTTCTCCTTTCAGATCAGACCACCATGATAATTTTTCACCCATCTCTCATCTCTGTAGTTTGACAAAAGACATCTTAGGTTCCTACTTTTCATCATCCTCCTACCTTATTAACAATCACCTGCCACCTTCAGTAATAATAATAATGTGCACTAATTCAAAAGTGCTCCGTTCTGTGTGCCGGTACAAAAAACTCCCTCAGTGCCGCCAGTTGAGCTAATGTCCCCATAATGTGTGCAAGTATAAAAATACCCTATATAATGCCCTAGTAAATGCCCACATAGTGCTCCTCCTCTTCCCCATAGTTGCCCCCAGAATGTGGCAGTATTAGATTCTCCCATAGTGTCCCCCAGAATGTGCCAGTGATTAAATGCCCTTCTTAGTGCCTCCATAATGTGCCTATATAATATACCCCCATAGTATTCTTCTCCCATCCAACACCATAGTGTCCCCATAATGTGCCAGCAATGCCCCCATAGTGTCCCCCATGTGCTAGATATGCCCCCACAGTGTCTCCCATGTGCCAGCCATGCCCCCATAGTGTCCCATGCTGCCATCCATGCCCCCATAGTATCTCCCATGTGCCAGCAATGCCCCATAGTGTCTCCCCATGTGCCAGCAATGCCCCATAGTGTCCCCCATGTGCCAGCAATGCCCCCATAGTGTCCCCATGTGCCAGCAATGCCCCCATAGTGTCCCTCATATGTGCCAGCAATGCCCCCATAGTGTCCCCATGTGCCAGCAATGCCTCCATAGTGTCCCCCCTAGTGTTAGCCAGCAATGCCCCCATAGTGTCCCCCATGTTGCCAGCAATGTCCCTCTATGCAAACATTCCCATAGTGCTCCCCATAGTAGCCAGCATCCCTAGTGTCCCCATGTGCCATCAGTGTCCCCCATGTGCCGGCAATGCCCCTATATTGTCCACCCTATGCCAGCAATGCCCCCATAGTGTTTCCCATGTGCCAGCCATTGCCCCAAAGTGTCCCTTTATGTCAGCAATGACCCCCCAGCGCCTCACAGAAAAACAAAACAAAACACATACTTACCTCCATGGCAGTGATGCGATGCAGGCCTGTCCCGAGCAGTACAGCTCAGGCAGATGAATGTAGGGAGATGAGTGCTTCCATAATGCAAGTGGTCATCTCTCATCTCCTGGTGGTGTCACCCAGGGGCATAGCTAGAAATGACTGGGCCCCACAGCAAAAAATGTTATCCCCCCCCCCCATAGCTAAAAATTTTTAAGGGCCCCCCTCCCGGATCTCCCACCCCCACCCCCACATACCTATCGGACCTCCCACCCCTTTCAGAGCTTCCACCCAAACACCCCTCCAGGACCTCCCATCCCAACATCCCCACACCCTCCCTAGATCCTCCCATCAGTGTCATCCACACATCCCCCATCAGTGTCCTCCATATATCCTTCCATCAGTGTCCTCCACATATCCCTCTAAGTGTCATCCACACATCCAACATCCCCATTGAGTGTCCCTCCACACACACCCCATCAGTTTCCTGCACACATCCCTATCAGTGTCCTCACACATACCCCCATCAGTGTCCTGCACACATACCTCATCAGTGTCATCCACACAACTCCCCATCAGTGTCCTCCACACATACCCCCCATCAGTGTCCTCCACACATACCCCCATCAGTGTCCTCCACACATACCCCCATCAGTGTCCTCCACACATCCTCCCCATCAGTGGCAACCATACATCCCCCATCAGAGCTTCATATTAACCTGCTATACTACTATTAGTGGCTAAAAACCTCAGTAATAGTTTCCCATATATAATACATGATATATATATATATATATATATATATATATATATATCAGAAGCATAAATATATATTATCATACTTCTGATGTACATAAATCATAATTTAGCTTCTATTTCTAAAAGGTTGCCACCAGGACTAGAACTCACAACCATTCACATCAGAGGCAAAACCCTAACCACTGAGCTATGAAGCTCAATGATAAATTATGCTGGAAAAAACTCTTAGTAGTGTATCATCTATTAGGTATTCCTATATAGCAGAAGTATAACTAAATAAAAAATAAATGTGTAATTACTATATATAAATGTAGAATTATACATTTATTTTTACTGTATTTTGTGTCATACATTTCTTTTACAATTCTGAAAAGAAATATGATTTATACCGACTGTATAGTGTATCATGTATCACTCTGCTGTATAGAATACACAATACTGATAAACTACTATGAGGTTTTTCTAATACAGTTTACTATTGAGCTCCATAGCTCAGTGGTTAGTGTTCTTGCCTCTGATATGAAAGGTCGTGAGTTCGAATTTTCAGAAATAGAAGTTAATTTAGATTAAAATACATTGGGTGTCCCCAAGCATACTGACAATGCTTGGGGATACCCCCTTCATGTTCATAGCACTGACTCCATATATGGACACAACCATATATGGAGTCAGAGCTCAGACCGGGATTCCCTCTACAGCGATCAGTGCAGTGAATAAATTATCTTGTGCTGGCAGCCGACACTGGTGTCACCCCATCAGTGGTGTCACCCGGTGCGGCCCGCACCTCCCGCACCCCCCTCACAACGCCACTGGTTTTGACTTCCGCACTGAAGATGGTAGCCCAGTAGTAAAAGCAAGACACTGCTAGTAAAGTGCAGCCTGCAGCACAGACCCTGGCCGGTCCATGCTGCAGGTCAACAGCAAAATTTCCTAATGCAGTGATTTAGAGAAGTCCTTGACCTATTTTCTTATGAATCTGGAAGTATTGTACACTTTAACATTCTTATCGTAGCCAAACCATGTAAGATATTACCATAAAAAGAGAAGGCCTAGACGGGCTGCTTGTCCCCATTTAGTGTTAATGGGCTCTCTAAGAAATGAATAGGTTTTCAGGAGAAGCCTTATGTAAACTTAATGCAATTGCTCTAAGAGTGAAAAACTTCTGAATATTTTGATTGGTTTAGTTGTATACAATTCAAACAATAAGTGTGTAAGCCTGAATGCATTATTCTGCTTTCCATCTTCTATTTTTATATCATCCCTTTTGACTTTAACTTGTTATCAATCAGATT
Source organism: Bufotes viridis (assembly GCA_033119425.1). NCBI lineage: Eukaryota > Metazoa > Chordata > Amphibia > Anura > Bufonidae > Bufotes > Bufotes viridis. Next base: position 16,577 of record JAKVIS010003530.1, read on the forward strand.
TCACAGTTGCCTCTTAAGTTTCTATTCTCAAGGTTAACTGGCAATGTTTCAGCCAAGTAAATTGCTTTCTTAGGCCTCATGCACACAAACGTATTTTATTTCCGTGTCCGTTCCATTTTTTCAGTGACCGCATACTGGAACCATTCATTTCAGTGGGTCTGCAAAAAAACAGAAGTTACTCCTTGTGCATTCTGTTTCCCTATGTCTGTATTTCCGTTCCATAAAAAGATAAAACATGTCCTATTATTGTCTGCATTACGGACAAGTATAGTACTGTTCTAAGTACGTAACTGAACGTAAAGTACAAC
>JAKVIS010003531.1:0-16972 GCA_033119425.1 Bufotes viridis
GAGTGTCTGCCAAGCACAGGCATGTGGAGAAGTTCACACACACAGCCCAGCACTGTTATCTCCTGTCAGGAAGAACCTGGCTTTTTATACATTCCCTTACAATGCTGACTCACTATCAGTTCCCAGTGCAGCCAGCGTGCTCCGTCCTCATCTGGTAGACGGAAGCAGCATAGCAACCTGATTTTATCTCAGGTAACAATAGCCAATACTGGGGACTTTTAGGTGGCTTTTAGGGGTTATTTATTAAATAATCAGAAATTAAAACAGGGCCAACAAGGTAATATTAATCACCAGAATCCAATAGTAAAAAAAAATAAAAATTGACAGTTATACTTTAATGTTTCCTTGGAAGAGTGAAGACTGAAAAGTGGAAGCGTCTGTATAAGAAGTATAGCTGATGAACTATAATGGGATAGGCACTATAATAATACAATGAATCGGCACGTGCATCACAGGTCATACAGAAAAATCACTGGATACAACACTCTGGATTAAAAATAAAAATAAATCACTGGGTTAAAAACAATAGTCACACTCACTTCACCCAGGAGGTTCCGAGTGGGATAACCTCAAGACACCCACCGGAGTGTCTCCTGCACCTGGGTCGCCTTAAGGATGTCCTGGAATGACTGCAGTCCAACACGGTCTTCTTGTCAAACACCTTTAATAACCACAGGATGAGGGTGAAGAGCGGCTCAACGCGTTTCGGGGAGTATAATCCCCTTCATCAGGAGCATAAAATACATACTGTGCGTCCAATATTTAAAGAGAACTGAATCAGGCGCCAAAAGTAAGAGGAAGACGTCACAGACTAAGGGTACTTTTACACTTGCGGCAGGACGGATCCGGCAGGCTGTTCAGTCTGTCGGATCCGTCCTGTCGCTATTTCGGTGGACCGCTGCTCCGTCCCCATTGACTATAAAGGGGATGGGGGCGGAGCTCCGGCGCAGCACGGCACTGTTACAGATTGGCCACTTTATAAGTTACTGAATGGTTTTCAATTTGGAATAAAAAGGTTCATATACTTATTTGTTTTTTCCTCTGACTTTTCTATGCTCATGGCGGTGGGAGATCTAGGATGGGTGTTTGGGTGGGAACTCTGGAAGGGGTGGTGGGAGGCTTGATAGATATGTGGGGGTAGGAGATTAGGGAGGGGGGGGGCATGTTTTTTTTTTGCTATGGGGCCCATGCATTTTTAGCTACGCCCCTGCCTGTACTATAACATGCTGCCTGCAGATTGCACTGCATTTTCATGGTGACAGGTTCCCTTTAAGCCCAATATCCTACTCCTTTCATGTCACACTCAGAAAGGTGCAAGAAGCTGAGATACAGGGAGTGGACTCATCATCATACTCAAACGACAGTGCTTTTTCTCCAATAAAATAAGTACGGCAATATAAACAATTGCAATACATTAGTACATGTCTTGTATTACCATATTTTTCGGGCTATAAGACGTAGTCCTGGCAGTGCGACTTATAGTGCAAATGCTAATGGCCTCCTCTTTTATGAAAAAGGTCATCAGTATACAGGAGGCGCGGGGAGCAGTGAGTGAAGTGCTGCACTGGCTGTACTCACAACTCCCTGATGTTCTTCCAGACCTTCACCACGCTGTGTCCTGATTGCATACAGCATCAGGACATAGTCACATAGGCATGTACAATGACTTGGTGTTGTGCAACGTCACAGTGCAGCACGGGGCCCCAGAAGAAAACTAGGGAGTGGTGAGTGCAGAAAAAGTGCCCGGATTGAAGTAGGAGAGGTAAGTTTATTTATTTTTTATTTTGTCCAATAGAGCTTAGAGATCTCATCTGAGGTCTGAGGAGGAATGGGGGTTGGATACAGAGGTCTGATCTGAGGTCCGATGGAGCTTGGGGGTCTGATGGGGATCTGATCTTAGGTCTGAGTAGGAATGGGGGGTCTGATACAGAGGTCTGATGGAGGTCTGATCTGAGGTCTGATGTGGCTTTGGGGTCTGATCTGATGTCTGATAAAAAAAAAAATATGGTAACTTTGTCTACATAATAAATCCATTTGCTGAAACGAGACAATCCATTTAAAGCTCTTTGCCCCCCAATCCAAAATCTGCAACAGCACCCCCCACCTACCATGTGCCAGACGCACTTGTACTTGCCCTGCATATATTCATGTTTTTGGCATTTCTGTTGGAAGTAAGGACACATTCAGTTTTGTAAAACTGTAATTCTGTGTACAAATGAGTGGACTGTAAACTTCCGTTCTCTCCAGCCTATACTACTACCAACTATCATGTGATGGCGCTTTCCAAAAATACCAGTGATGTGTTTATCCAGTGTGTCACTCTGGTCTGCACAACCCTGTAGGTGTACTTTTTTTAGCCCTTTAATGCAATGCTGTTATTTAGCCAAAGTGCAATTAGACGATCACAAGGTGATGATGATGTCACTACCTAACGTCCTCCAGCTCTTGCTGCAGAACCAAATCTTACTGGAATTATATTAGGTGCATTTAAGTGTCAGATATCACAAAGCTGCTTATCTACGCAGCGCACAGCAAAAGACAAGCTCTAGATATTATCAAAACTCATATACATAGAAGTTACTCTATCCACAAGCTACATGAAGAACAGGAGGATTATTAGCGGTAATGAGATGGACAGGTATGAGGGGGCTTGTGCTATACTGGCGGTGTACAGACAAGTGGATTTTAAGCACATAGCGATGTGCGCTTAAGCAAGGCAAGAGTGGAATAAAAATACACGATACATTAATAAACTATACAAAAGTTTAGTTACTCTTTAATTTACAAAGAAATATTATAGAGTATTATTACAGTCCCCAGGAAGTACAGCCCCCCATATGACACCAGGGCATGACAGAGGGTCTGCATACTATCTTGTCTTATCTAGGCCTCCAACAGTTCCACTGTGCTGTCATTAGCTTGCCTGCCATCAAATTATAATGAGATGCCTATTCTATTCTAGTCTATACAGCAAAGCTGACAAGTGAGCTGCAGAAACAAGAGACATTAGTGCAGGGGTGGCCAACCTGTGGCTCTTGAGCCACATGTGGCTCTTTGCTTCTTCAAGTGCGGCTCTTGCTGTGGAGCTGGGAAGCAGTCAGGTTGGCTCACGCTCCACCCCATGCTCAGATAATTTTTCCTGATCGGGCACCATTGCTACTTTGCAGCTCTAGCTCACTCTACACTACGTCCTGATGCACACAGTGTGAGAACGTAGTACATGAAGATATGTACTATGACCTGATGCTGTGCTCATCAGGTCATAATGGAGAGCGTGTCAGACCTGCAAAGTAGCAGCTGTCCGAACAGGAGACCAGTGCCTGATCAGGAGAGGGAAGAGATTTTTTTTTTTAATTATAGAACTGAGCATGGGGGTCTGATCTAAGCACGGGAGGTTCTGATCTGAGCATGGGGGAGGGGTCCTGATCTGGGCAATGGAGGTCTGATCTGAGCATGGGGGGTCCTGATCTGAGCAATGGGGGTCTGATCTGAGCATGAGTCTTGTGTGAGCATGGGTTGGTCAGGTCTGAGCATGGAGGGGCAGATCTGAGAATGGGGAGGATCTGAGCACTGAGGGTCTGACACTGGGAGTCTGATTTGTGTTGTCTGATACGAGCATTGGGGGTCTGATTTGGAGGTCTGATGAGGTTTGGTGATCTTATTTTAGGTCAGATGAGAATTGGGGATCCAATTTAGGAGTCTGATTTGAGGTCTGGTGAAAAATATATTTTTTCTTTTTTTTTCTCTGCTTATGAAAAATAAGAAAAAATTATTTTATCAGACCTCAGATCAGATGAAAAATTATTTTTTTTTCTCTTATTTTTCTTTGTTACAACCTAGGTGCATCTTGTAGGGCGAAAAATACGGTGGCTGTGTAAATGTATAGCTCGTGGCTCCTGGTAATCATCCTTTTTTTTTTTTTGGCTCACTGTGTCTGTAAGGTTGGCCACCCCTGCATTAGTGTATTAGGGCAGATTTACTAATTGTATAGACGGCATAAACATGGACAGGCTGTCGAGATGTGGACTGAATTTATTACAGGGGCTCAGGCTGGATGATAAATCTGGTGCAGGAACAGACACTTTTCTCTAACTCTGTACGAACTTTTGTTTGGCTAAAATTTGTTGCCAAAATTGTGATGCAATTTTAGTGCAAAATGTTGTGTCTTAGGCCCCACCCCCTTGACACTAAGTCATGCCCCCTTGTCAAACTAGGCGCAGAGGATTTTCCCAAAACTGGCAAAATGTGCCAATTTGCGCCAAGTGTTGGTACAATTTACAGCTAGGTCACAGTGCACTCACATGAATAAGTCTGGGCCATTGTCTCTGCTTTAGTGGCCAGTCAAAAAAAAACAAAACACCAAAATAAAAAAGATATACTATTCACAAAAAGTTAGTGATCAGGTGAAATTTATGGAAAACGTAAAAAGTTCATACTACAGTGATATTATAACATGAAAGTAGGGCATTTAAGTATAAGCAGCAATGGCGATTTCTTCATCTCAGACAGAAGCCAACACCAGCAGTGGGTATATCCCCACAAAAAATGTCAGCGTCTCAATAACTTGTCATGTGGCCTTGAGCATCAATTGCAGCTTGACAACGATGTCTGCTGCTGTTTACAAGTTGACTTGTCTGCTGAGGCATGGCATCCCACTCTTCTTGAAGGGCGGCCCTCAGGTTATTGAGGTTCTGGGGTACAGAGTTATAAGCCTCTACACGGCGACTCATCTGGTCAAATAGATTTTCAATGGGATTCAGGTCTGGAGACAGTGCAGGTGACTTTATTTCAGGTCCCCCACTCTCCAGCAGCCGTTCCCTAATGATGCGACCTCGATAAGCTGCCACATTGTCGTCCATGAAGCTGAAATTAGTCCTGTGTTGTTCATGCAGAGGCACAATGACTGGATTAATTATGTTATTCAAGTAGTATGGGCTTGTCACTGTACCATTCACAAAGTGTAGGGCAGTTCTGCATTTACTAGACACTAGGCCTGCACAATATATCGCGAAAGCAATCGCAATTAATCGCCATATCGCAATCGCGATTTGCTGACCCAAAAATGCTGCAATTATATTACCGTATTTTTCGCTTTATAAGACACACTTTTTTCCCCCCAAAAGTGGGGGGGGGGGGAATGGCAGTGCGTCTTATAAAGCGATGGTTGACTTTCTACGTGACACTGACACTGTATCTCCGGCCGCTATGCTGCACAGCGCGGCCGGCGATACATCAGTTACAGTGCGGGGAGGGAGGAGGGGTGGTGGAAAGTCGTTTTTTTAATGAACATGTTCTTATATCTATTTTATTTATCTGTTCTGTGCAGGGATATTAAGAAAATGGCAAGTTTTGTATTTTGTACTTTTGCAGTAATGCAAATATGTTTTTTATTTTAAAAAACACTGCGCATTTCAGTTTCAGTCAGCATAACTACATTTCACCATCATCAGTAATCTGTGTGTGCTTTTACCTTGAAAATCCAAGCAGATAGACCTCTAGCACACTTCCCTTAAAATATCGCATATCGTTATCGCAATTTTTAGGGTCCTAATCGCAATCGCACAAAATTCTCATATCGTGCAGCCCTAGACACACACACTAGACACACCTGCCCACACTGTAACACCACCACCACCAAAGGCTCATCTGGTGACAACAGTGGCTGATGCATAGCGTTCTCCTTGAAGTCTCCAACATCATTGGCAGACATCATTTCTGGTTTTCTAAAAATATAACATGATCCAACCCATCAAGTGAATTCTGTAAAAAAATAAAAATAAAAACTGTGCCATTTCTTGGTCACTTTCCCTCACAGAAAATGTAATACCAAGCGATCAAAAAGTCATCTATATCCCAAACTAATACCAATCAAACCGACACCTTGAGCCCCTTTATAAGATAATCGCCCACATTTTTTTTTTTAAATATGACTTTCAGAATATGGCAACACAAAAACAAGATTTTTTTTTCTTTTCAAAAATTTTACTGTGTAAAATAAAAAATTAAAAAATAGACATATTAGGTACTGCTGCATATGAAATGACCTGCTCTACAAAAATATCATAGATCTACTTCTCAAGTGAATGCTGTAAAAAACAGAACAGTTTTGGTCACCTTGCCCCAAAAAAGTGTAATATTGAATGATCAAAAAATCATATGTACCCACAAATCGTACCAATAAAAACTTCTACTCTTCCTGCACAAAATTGGCCCCTAGACAATACGATCAGCAGAAAAATGGAGACACAAAAGCATTTTTTTTTTCAAAAATGCTTTATGTATAACTTAAACAAATAAAAATAACAACCTACTTTAAAAAAATAACACAATCTATTCTGTCAGGTGAATACCGTAAAAAAACAAAAATATAAACTGTGCTAGGACAGCCAATTTTAGTTACCTTGCCTCACAAAAGCGTTCTATTAAGCGATAAAAAATCATATGTACCCCAAAATAATACCAACAACACTGACTCCTTATCCCGTAGTTTCCAAAATGGGTTTACTTTTTGGGAGTTTCTACTGTAAGTCTTCAAATGCAACATGGCGACTTAAAATTATTCTCGTGAAATCTGCCCTCCAAAAACCAAATGGTGCTCTTTCCCTTCTGCGCCCTGCCGTGTGCCAGTACAGCAGGTTACTGTGGGGTGTTTCTGTAAGCTGCAGAATCAGGGTAATATATATTGAGGTTTGTTTGGCTGTTAACCCTTGCTGTGTTACATGAAGAATGGAAAATCTGCAAAAAATGTTGACATTTCATTTAATTTCATTTTTGACACCTAAAGGGTTAATAAAGTTTGTAAGATCAGTTTTGAATAACGTGAGAAGTGTAATTTCTAAACATAGGTTATTTGTGGGGTGTTTCTTAGAATTGCCTCTAAAATTCTAAGCCTTCTAACGTTCTAAAAAAAAAAAGTCATTTATAAAATGATTCAAACATAAAGTAGACACATGGGATATGTAATAACTAATTTATGGGGTATTTTTGGTAAATTTGGGATTTTAAATTTATCACTAACATGAAGTAGAATGTGTCACAAGAAAAAAAATCTCAGAATTGCTTGGATAAATAAAAGCTTTCCAGAGTTATTACCACATAAAATGACACATGTCAGATTTGCAAAAATCAGCCTGGGATTTAAGATGAAAAGTGGCTTGGTACTGAAAGGGTTAAACAATTTTTGATTATGTTATATTTAATTTTCCATGTCAATATCTATATTTATACAAAAACCATAACTGGCCACTAAGCCTAATAATAAGTGCCACTTCTTGGTTTGTACAGATCACTTTACTGCAGTTATCTGCTTATCTGTAAATCTAAGCCTACCTGTAATGATATCACCTCTGTGTATAGATGAGACAGAATCCTCTATTCACAAAAGGTAATTGTCAAAGCCTATCTATTCTTCCTGTGTACAATTACCTCTGGACAGGTCATAGAGCATGCCTAGAAAACTCTCCCATAGAAGTCACTGAGGTCCCCTCCTGGCCATTGTGTCTATGGACCATGGGGCTGCCGTAAAGCAATGGTTTTAATACTTTCTAAATGCTGTTAAGAACAGCTCAGGCAAGATGGCCGCCCCCATAATCATGTCCAGGAAATAGGATAAATAAATCTGCAATCAGAAAAAAAAAACGAATTAGAAAAAAAACAATATGTGTCGCTATCTGGTTTTATCTGGCAGATAAAATTATTGGTGACACATTTCCTTTAATTTCTCTAAGTAAATGAGTATACAGCTGGAGACTGACAGTTTGCATTTCTTCCTTCCTGACAAATTGATGTGGCGAGGGTCAAATGTTAAAGCTTCAAGTGTTAATGCGATTTAACAAAAGTAAAACTTGAAGAATAAAAGTGATTAATAATTTAGTGAATTGCAGAACGCCTGGATACACATTATAGTCGTCCAGAGAAGTGGAGCATACCTTCCACATACCTTTATTTAACAGCAAGATCAGCTCCCTGGTAATATCTGAAGTGGTTATGTACATGTATGAAACATGTAACCATTCATGTCAATTGTTACCGAGCCGCCACAGCATGGTAATCGGAATAGTATATACAGACACTGTATATTCCACATAAAATTCTAAAGTATCTATTTAGAATATTGTACTTTCTGGATTTGTCCATGATATCAAAGGGTAAAAGACGTACTAAATGTACTTACCTGCACATATACCTGCTAACACCCAGGTGAAGACTCTGAGGCCCTCTAATTAGAGCTTTGATGCTTCTTCCACCCCTCTTTCTCACTCTGCCGTCCTACCTTTCCACTTTCTACTCTATGATTATGCTGCCCCCTTTTCATTCTCTTGGCATCTTTTCCTTCCTCTGACTAGTTTCCCACTACTATTACCCTGACAATTTTTTCCTTTAATCCCTCTCCTAGCATTCAGGTGCCCTCCATCCACTATGAAGCCATCTCCATTCATCTTGTATCTCTCTGACAACCTGCCTATCTTATCATTCCAGTGCCCTTATTTTCCTCTCCCATCAGTTTGGCTCTTTGACCTATGTTCCTGTACCCACGCCTTACTCAATGACACCATAACACAACTTTCTATGTTTCTGGAACCTTCTCCTCCTTCTTTACTTATAGACTTTCCTTCTACATAACTTTCCTGTCATGCTGGCATCTTTTTTCCCCCAAATTCTGGTGTAGTGTCTTCTGTCAAATACTATGCCACCCCTTTCCTACCACACTAGTTCCCCACTTCCTAGTATGATGATTCTGCTGTAGTGTCTTCTATTCCTCACCATTCTGATGCCATCGCTTCCCTCTTATATCACTACAACACTATGCCTCCACTTACCCATCACTCTGGTGCCCGCTTTCCTAAAATGATTATTCTGATAGTGTTTTCCAGCTCTGGTCACTCTGGTGTCCTCACTTCCCTTTCCTGTCCTAGTACCCTTCCCTCTCCTGTCCTAGTACCCTTCCCTCTCCTGTCCTAGTACCCGTCCCTCTCCTGTCCTAGTACCCGTCCCTCTCCTGTCCTAGTACCCGTCCCTCTCCTGTCCTAGTACCCGTCCCTCTCCTGTCCTAGTACTCTTCCCTCTATTTTCCTAGTACTCTTCCCTCTATTTTCCTAGTACCCTTCCCTCTCCTGTCCTAGTACCCTTCCCTCTCCTGTCCTAGTACCCTTCCCTCTCCTGTCCTAGTACTCTTCCCTCTATTTTCCTAGTACCCTTCCCTCTCCTGTCCTAGTACCCTTCCCTCTCCTGTCCTAGTACCCTTCCCTCTCCGGTCCTAGTACTCTTCCCTCTATTTTCCTAGTACCCTTCCCTCTCCTGTCCTAGTACCCTTCCCTCTACTGTCCTAGTACCCTTCCCTCTCCTGTCCTAGTACCCGTCCCTCTCCTGTCCTAGTACCCGTCCCTCTCCTGTCCTAGTACCCGTCCCTCTCCTGTCCTAGTACCCGTCCCTCTCCTGTCCTAGTACCCGTCCCTCTCCTGTCCTAGTACCCGTCCCTCTCCTGTCCTAGTACCCGTCCCTCTCCTGTCCTAGTACCCGTCCCTCTCCAGTCCTAGTACCCTTCCCTCTCCTGTCCTAGTACCCGTCCCTCTCCTGTCCTAGTACCCGTCCCTCTCCTGTCCTAGTACCCGTCCCTCTCCTGTCCTAGTACCCGTCCCTCTCCTGTCCTAGTACCCGTCCCTCTCCTGTCCTAGTACCCTTCCCTCTCCTGTCCTAGTACCAGTCCCTCTCCTGTCCTAGTACCCTTCCCTCTCCTGTCCTAGTACCCTTCCCTCTCCTGTCCTAGTACCCTTCCCTCTCCTGTCCTAGTACCCGTCCCTCTCCTGTCCTAGTACCCGTCCCTCTCCTGTCCTAGTACCCGTCCCTCTCCTGTCCTAGTACCTGTCCCTCTCCTGTCCTAGTACCCTTCCCTTTCACTTCAATGACGCCATCTTTTCCATCTCCTGATACTCCTGGTCTTTCATCCCTCTGCTGCTGTTAGACTTTATTTGGCTTGTGGTCCATGTTAAACATTATGGACCACACTCCTCTTCACCTCCAGTTGTATGTTCCTAAAACTGAATTGGTAGCCATAAAGTAGTCAAAAAGACATACATCTGAGATGCTTGAAACCTCACACAAAGTATTATTTTGGTGGTATTTAGTCCCTTCGAGAATAGCCCACATGGTGCTAGGTTTGCCTCTGAGTGAAAGGATTTTGGATAAGGGTCTATTTCCTTATTAATTTAGTAACTGGCCATAACCTCTTGGAGGGCCCTTGGGAGGCTCTCTTAAACAGGAAGACACCAGGGCTTCCTCCAAAATCCCAGAGACTGATTGGCTTCTTCTTTCTGGCTACCAAGCAGATGATTGCTGTGGCTTGGAAGAAGAAATCTCTAGACTTCTCTGAAGTCAAGAGACAGTTTGACTTATACATGAACAATGTAACAAAAAATGAACTTACATACTAGCAGATCGCCATGGCAAACTCTTGGACATTTGGACCTCTTAGATTGATTACTCCCTTTCTGACCAGCAGAACATATCACTGCTCTCCATCTGAAGGCACGCACGCTCCCACTTCACTAGAGAATTCCCCCTCTCCATTTTTCTCCCGCTTTCATTCCATGTCTGTTTATCTCAATATGTTCTACTTTTTGTTGAGCCTATTGACCCCCAACTCACAGCCCACCCACTTAGGAGGGGCTCACTTCCTCCTTCCCATTTTTAATATACGTCCTTTTCAGTGGCCACATTGGCCCCTCTTGGAGGACTTAGACCATTGTTTTGCAAAGCTTTTCATGTTTATTATAGTTTGCTTTTATTTTTTAGCTTAATGTTTACTAATTTTGATGTTTGATTGACATTAAAAACATATATAAACATTGCAATGAAAATCATTGTAAAAAAAAAAAAAATACGAAAAGATACAAGCATGTGTTCACCTGCCACAGATTGCGTGTGGTTCGTTATATTATCTGCATTGTTTTTTTATCTATTATGTGTCAACCATTTATTTGCCATCAGATTTTTTTTACTATGAGATACACTGTACAGGTTATGGGCAGACAGCTTGCAAGTAACACAGGTTATGACTATCAATTTATTCTAAGTAACAGCTAGGCATGCACAACAATAAATGTGGAAACTCCCTTTAAGCAAAAGTATGAGCTATTGATAGAACCTGCAGCGCCTGAGAAGTGAGAAAGGTGTTATATTAATAGACCGTCAGAATTAGACCAAGTCCTTGCTTGGTACACAGGAAAATTTGTTCTAAGTAAAATAAGCACTCACAGTAAGTTCTTCATGTGGCGGGGGCTTTCTACAACATGGTGGTCCAGACTGCCTATAGTGAACCAGAGAAGGGAGCAAATATTGATTATGAGAACACAATGTGTAGTATAATTGTATATTAATACAGTTCAGCAAATAGATATAACACCTACAAAAACATATGGATCAAAATATGTAGAAAGAATTTTGCCAACAATATGTAATCATAATTGAATACTTTCTTTGTAAATCAATTCTTTTATTTCTATTCACATGATTGACATCACACAAAAATTAAAAACATGATTAAAAACAAATGGATTAGTGGTGCATAATTGGTATCAAAAATGTAAAGTGCTAGTGCATATAATATACGGTCAGTAGGCTCTATATTCAGACAGCATAGTGGTCATCATTAGTACTAGTACAATACATGATCTATGCAAACCTAATATGTCCAAAGTGGACAGCACATAAGTTGCCTCAAGTACAACACGAGTTAATATAATGCAGCAAAACAGTGCATATGCCCAGTGTGTTGAAACCAAGCAGTCATAGCAACTTAAAGGGACACTGACAGGCCGATACAGCATGTAAAGTGTTTTATATTATACTATCCGTCTTAATGTGCTTAACCCAATCATACCATTATCCCCCCTGTTTGCCTTTCCTATACTTTATAAAAAGTGTTTCTTGATATGTAAATTATCTGACTTTGTGCCCAAGGGGCGGTTCCTCTTCCAGCTTTGTGCCCAGCCGCGCCCCAACTGCCGTCTCTTAGTGCCGCCCAGCTCATTAATATTCACTGCACTGGGCGGCTTTTCATGCACCCAACGCGGCCAAAATCCTGCACATGTCCAGTACTGTCTTACTGGCATCGGCCTCACATGTTAGCTGTGCGCCTGCGTCGGATACGGTCCCCGGCACCCTCTAGATCCAGTACCTAAGTGTGGCCGACTACTCTATGTGGCGCAGGCGCACTCAGGTACTGGAGCTGGAGGGTGTCGGGGACCGTATCCGACGCAGGCGCACAGCTAACATGTTAGGCCAATGCCAGTAAGACAGTACTGGGCATGCACAGTATTTCGGCCACGTCGGGAGCATGAAAAGCCGCCCAGTACAGTGAATATTAATGAGCTGGGCGGCACTAGGAGACGGCAGTTGGGGCACGGCTGGGCACAAAGCTGGAAGAGGGACCGCCGCTTGGGCACAAAGTCAGGTAATTTACATATCAAGAAAAACGTTTTTTAAAAGTATAGGAAAGGCAAACAGGGGGGATAATAGTATGATTGGGTTAAGCACATTAAGACCAATAGTATGATATAAAACACTTTATATGCTGTACCGGCCTGTCAGTGTCCCTTTAAGTACTGCACACCAGAGCTGTATACATAAATCACACTGTTGTACATGTGACCATATAATTGCTAATGAAACAAATCAAATAGCCATAGTATACTGACCCGAGCCAAAGTCACACTTCCAAAAAGACACCACCAGTCCACACCCCCATATAGATAGTTTAGTTAAATGGGTAATCTGGTTACTCCCTACCCTATAGGCTGCGATTGTGCAACCACCCCTCCATTTACTGCTAGGGAACTTTCGAAAATAGCAGGAAGTCTCATAATGGTAAATGGAGGGGTGACCGCGCATGTGCGGCTTAGCCTCCATTCACTTCTGGACCGTGTTCTTCAGATAAGAGCAGGTGTCAGAAGTAGGACCAACACAAAAGATCCTATAGATGTCTCAGGAGTGTGGTACACTTCTGACATGACCTATGTTCCTTTGTCCATCTCCATGTGTCTTTCTCCCACTCCTGCAAGACGGTGATTGTATATTTAACACATAAATTCTCATAATTCACATATGATAACACACTGATAATTGTATTCATTTCTACACATTCCCTTTAACGGAGTCCCTTTCACCAGACCCGCCTAACAGTAGCAGCCCACTATGCCAAAAGGAGACGCCCATCACTATGGCGGTAGTAGTACCTGATTCCCTTTAGTTAGATTTGATTTTTAATAAGAAGTGACTACCATTCTCCGCCACTCTCCTTCTTCCCCTCGCCTTAGTACCAAGCACTACATCAGCATTAATCAGAAACAAAGACTCCTCCAATGAACTCCCATTCATTGTGACAGCAAGGTCCGTTTTATTAGCGCCATGTTTACGGACAATTCCCAAACCAGCCAAGTTAATTTTTGTTTTGTTTCAGCTATTTGTCCGCCCGCCTCTGCTCATAACGGAGATTGCCTTTCATTCTGTCATAATCTGGCGCTTGTCAGTGGCCGTGCCATAGTGCAGTGTTTCATACATATTTACAGCCTGTTTTATAGATGCAGTAAAATATATAAAGTGGCTGCAGACCTGGTACTCAGAGAAAAGGGCGGCTGAGCAGAATACTAATGTGCAAGTAGGTGAACATGAGAGGTAATAAAAGACGGGAACACAAAGCTTCTGTATATCAAGCGAAAATATTCACGACGTCCCACTGAACATCAGTGCAAACTCTTTCCCCTTTCTTCTGGATGATAACTTCCTCTGTGTTCCCGACCTGTCACCTCCAATATATTCACGTTCTGTATCTTTATCCAAGATCTATGTTATGTGTAATGTATTTTTATAGTTGAAGGACAGGGAGAGAGACCTAAATCAGTCTGAGAAACCAGCATGGGCCCAAGGTCCCCCCTAAGCCTCCTTTAGATCTTCTCCTGAATAGCACATGTTGTTGCCTTCTCCAACCATACCCTGGTATGAGTCATTTTTCTGGACTACTGCACCTTCTAATATGATATTAATCTAATATTATAAATAATCCATATAGTAGGCCCAACATAACCATCATGTTTTGGGCAGAGATGCTTGCAGATGGTGACTGACAGCTAGACAAACTTGCTGTCCAGATATGTGGATGTTGATGGATTCCTGCACATCATGGTATTGGTCACCAATGATAAATGTATTTTATCGTAGGCCGCATTCACTTAGTTTTCATAGTACAAGTCAGATATTTAATTGTATTGGACAAGAATTGACTGGTACTAGATGTACCCCTCAGGAGCCTGTAGAAACATATTGTCTAATTCTTTAGACTCCGACCATCAAGAAGGCCACAACTTAAAGGTGTGGCCCCACAAAAAAAAAATATTGTTTATTGCTAAATCCAGCACATTATTTTTTGTTACTAAAATATGCTTATATCCCCATATATTCCAGGAATAATGTTAGTATAGCGCCACCTGCTGTTTCAATTGAGCAGCCTTTCTGTGTCCACATCAGTAAATGTGCCAAGGTAGACAAACATGCTCAGTCTTGTTTCTTTACCTGCTACTCTGGGTATGGAGTGCTGTGGTGAGCCGGCTGCTTCTGAAGCCTCAGCGTCTTCTCTGCTTCTGAGAGGAGATACTAAGCAAGTGCATTTACAGTAGTGCTGTCTCACTCTGTTATCACTTGCTCCTAATTTTCTCTGCAGCTTTAGCAACAACCGGCTCATCTAGAATCCCCCACATACCCAAAGAAGTAAGCAAGGCTGCAGAAACAGTCAGGACTGAGCACGTGTTGCCATTTCAGGCACTTTTATTGAGGTAAACACAGAAAGGCTGTTCAATAGAAACAGCAGGTGGCGCCACGCTAACATTATTCCTTGAACAGGTGTAAATACACTCATTGACAGCCAGCCAACCATTTTCAGTGGTGTCCTGAACAGGAAATCTGGACTGCTACAGACTGGAACCATATAGTGTTTTGCAACAAATCCAGGTTCTGTTTGGGATCTGACGACAACTTAGTTCCAATATAGAGGCCTCATTGTGAGCACTTCAACCCTGAATTTTCTGTGGAGCAACACACTGCCCCAACTGCTGGTGTGATGATCTGGGGGGACATAGCATACGACAGTTGGTCATCCCCAGTAGTGATACAAGGGACACTAACAGCGCAGCCTCCCATGGCTGGGCTTCCAACTGGCATTTTTCAGAAGGTTAATGCTCGGCCACATGCAGCAAGGGTTTCCCAGGAAGATCTCCGCTCGATTGCAACACTTTCTTCTCCTGCCTGATCACCAGATTTTTTTCCTCAGGTATCTGGAGCCATAATGACTGCAGTGCCTCCCACAGCTGCTGGAGGAAGCATGGGGGAGGATCCATAGAGCAAAGATGACGATCAGGGTGGTCCCACAGCTGCTCAGTTGGGTTCAAGTCTGTGTGGGCCAGGGTAGTTCTTGGAAGTCTTGGTAGTCATGCTCTTCCAACCAATTTTGGACATTTCCAGCCATGTGATGTCCGATGTCGCATTGTCTTAGTGAAAGATCCCATCTACCCCAGGGAAGACAATTAACATGTATGGGTGTATGTGATCTGCAAGGATGGATTCATACCAAAATTAGCTGAGAGTGCCTTCCACATGGATGAGTGGGCCCAGAGAATTTCAAGAAAACATTCCCCAGACCATGACACTGCCACCACCAACTTGTGTTCTTCCAGCAAAAGATATTTGTTCTCCGATGTTTCTCGCCTGGCAAGCCAATGTCCAACACGCTACAGGCTGCCAAAAAAGGTGCCAAAAATCTGCAGTGGAAACTCCACAAAATTATAATGTATGAACATAGGCTAAAGCACTCCATGGACTTCAACGGTTGGTTTGGTATCTGCCAAATTAATAAAAGTACTGAACAATTCAGTATGTAAAAGTCATGTGAAAAACCTATGGATTACCAGTGTCTCCATCATATACAGGCCATATAAATATGAATAAAAAATATGCCAGTGGTCAACAGACCATATGGTCTTCTTCTACATAAGTAGCACTCCCTTATGGTTGGCCCAAGAGGGCAGAATCAGGACATTGGGGGAACATACCAATAAGGTGAACCTCACCCCAATTGTGCCTATTGGGGAGGTTTATAAAAAAAATTGAAAGCTTTAAAATTCAGCAGTTTCTGTGTAGCCGTGTATTCTCTGGCTTAGAACACCTAAAGAATTGGTATAATAGTAAGAGCCTTTGACATCCAACATCCTCACCTCATAAATGTGATCTTTAGAGGGTTTTCATCCACATTTTTACATACCATACATTTTTAGCTGATAGGTTCAATTTGAAACATGTGCCATTTATGTCTGCTCTCCCCCAAACACCAGAACAAAGTCCTGTTCTCAAAGTCCTTTGCATGTTTGGTCGATTATATCGGAATATCTTGCGGGTTATGAAATATCTTAGAGAGATTACCCCCATGCTATAGAACCACATACACATGGACATGTGTAGAAACACCAACACATTACAATACATTAAGCAATATTGCCTGCCAGCAGGAAGGAAGTTCAGTTGTAGGCAGGCTATGAGTGAGAGAGCATGGTGAGCTGCAAGGAGAAGCATAAAAACAAAAAAAACTCCTGCCCCACAAAAGCAGCTAGAAAAAGTAGAGTGCGTGTCTGAGTGAGAGAACAGACAGCAGCAGACTGAGATACAGCAGCCTGTGAGACTTGAGTCAAGTAGCAGACTCTGAAAGGAAAGGTGAACAGATATTCCAGACTGTAGTAGCCATTACAAAGGGAGACTACTGGAAAATACAGGTCAGTGAAAGGTAATGCAGATATTAATATTTATGGCTATGGACTTCACTGCAAATTGGTAGGGTTAAAAGTTTCAGATACCCTGCCATACTTAAGAGACTGACAAACCATCTGTTATAACGACTGCCCCTGCAAAGGGTACATTGGAAATACAGACATAG
>JAKVIS010003532.1:0-17037 GCA_033119425.1 Bufotes viridis
CGATCGCCACGGGGGAGCCGGAGCGCGCTCTCGGTTTCGGTTTGTGTGCACTCAGATACCGTGGTCAGGATTGACCACGGCATCTGAGGGGTTAAATGTCCGCGATCGGCATCGCTGCCGGTCGCGGACATTAGCCACGGGTGTCTGCTGGAGCAGGAGCCGGCGCCATCTTTAGAGACAGGAAACAGGACGTACAGGTACATCCTGTGTCCTTAAGAGGTTAAACACATACAGTGTTATCTGAAAAAAACAGTGACTTGTTGGGACCAAGCGTCCAAAAATGATGCCTTTACAGATCCCTGCACCTGTTTACACATACATGTTAATGTCAGAAGAAACAGTGGCTTGTTCGGCACTAGAGTCCATCACATACTGTTTGAAGGGAAACAAGGAATTAGAGCTGTATGGGAAAATTTATCAATACATTTCTGCCAATGCGCTGATATAAATACATTGAGAAATGTGATGTTTAGAAAGGGTTCCAAATTTATCAAGCACCTGTTCCACTTTTTCTCACACAGAAGTCAGTTTAAGTGGGTATTGCAGAACACGATGCCCACACTTACTTAAAGCATTTGTAAATTCAGTGGAAGGAGGCATTCTACATTTTGCTATATGCCCTTGTCTTTGCCCCTTAGTGAAGCCTCACTTATTTGCTGGCCAAAATCTGCGTTCTCTGCAAAAATTTTATTGCACAGACATTGGGGGCACGCTTTTGTCATTCATTCCTAGGCTGTTCCTTATACCCCTCCCTGCACCAGACAGGTTGTATGCGCAAACTACTGTACATGTACAGCACAGTGGATGGCATGAGCTCAGAAAGTAAGCATGCGCCATAAGCAGTTGGTGTCAGCTATAACATACTGCTGACACCTGGTGGGTTTGGAACTAGGTCACATCCCCTCCTTGTAACTCTTTTGATCTAAGTAGTTGACAGATCTCTGCATCTCATAACCTCCCCGATTTCAATTGTTGCTATGGCAGCCAGAGTCCTAACAATGGCATCCCTGTCTGCCATCTATGGAAACCAGTTAGGCCCAGCCAGAGGCAGTGTTGCGAGTAACATGGGTTACTTGCTTGTTTCTCACTAAGTTTGTTTGAAGTGGTTGCTATACGGCTGCCCAACAATTAAACCTGCTCTCTTATTAACTTTCTTAGTCTGGTGTTTACTGGGAGGAGAGTTTTGATTGCTATGCTATTAAATACCTTTAGTTTCTGTAACTTTTTGCCAGGTATAGCAAACACTATGTGCAGTCTTCTCCAAAGTCTTGAATCCTAGTCCATTGGAGTTGTTTAAATGCATTGTAGGATTTGTGGTTCCACTGTCTTTTGATGTCTGTGTTATAGTTGTATTAGGCTACTTTCACATTAGCGTTTTTTGTGGATCCATCATAAATCTGCAAAAACGCTTCCGTTACAATAATAAAACCGCATTCATCCGTCATGAATGGATCCGGTTGTATTATGTCTTCCATAGCCATGACGGATCCGTCTTGAACACCATTGAAAGACAATGGGGGACGGATTCATTTTCTATTGAGCCAGATTGTGTCAGAGAAAATAGATCCGCACCACATGGAGGACAGAAAAACGCTGCTTGCAGCGTTTTTCTGTCCGCGATGGGGACGCAACCAAACGGAACGGAAGGCATTTTGGTGCATTCCGTTTCGTTCAGTTTTGTCTGCACTTTGTTTTATACGTAAACACTAAAATATTGACCCAAATTTACCACTAACATAAAATACATTGGGTCATGAAAAAAACAGTCTCAGAATCACTTTGATAAGATAGAGTATTGCAAAGTTATTATCACATAAAGTGAAACATTGAACTGAAAGATGGGGCTGCGTTCTGACCAGTCAATCCTCTGGACGTCATTGCCTCCAAATTACTGCTTCCATTCAAATGAAATGTGCTGAATGGTATGGAAAATGTATTATTCATGTTTTTTATTTTCTTTACTTTTC
Source organism: Bufotes viridis (assembly GCA_033119425.1). NCBI lineage: Eukaryota > Metazoa > Chordata > Amphibia > Anura > Bufonidae > Bufotes > Bufotes viridis. The sequence continues at coordinate 1,968 of JAKVIS010003532.1, forward strand.
TTTTTTCTTTCATTCAGTGTTACAACTTTTGTATAATATTTTTTTTAAAAAACTCTCCTCTGGGCAATGCATGTGAAGCATTAGTCTAAGGCCTCTTGCACACGAATGTGTGCGCCCCGTGCCCGTGCTGCCCGCAATTGCGGCCCGCAATGCTCAGGCACCGGCCATGGGGCAGCCGCAGCGGATCGCGGACCCATTCACTTGAATGGGTCCGCGATCTGCCCGTTCCGCAAAAAGATAGGACATGTTCTATCTATTTGCGGGACGGAAGTACGGAACGGAACCCCGCGGAAGCACTCCGTAGTGCTTCCGTAGTGTTCCGTTCCGTCATTCCATTCCGCACTGTTCCGCATCTCCGGATTTGCAGACCCATTGAAATGAATGGGTCCGCATCCGTGATGCGGAATGGTCACGGAATGGTGCCCGTGTATTGCAGATCCACAAATGCAGTCCGCAATACCGGCACGGGGAGCACATGTTCGTGTGCAAGAGGCCTAACTGTATTTGTAGTACCTCAACATCTGCCTATATATTTCTTATGTAGACTAATATTTTAAGACTGAAATCATTTTCATAATCAGGATACTTCATTAAGTCTTTGTCTTGTTTATTCTTGCATTAGTCAGAACCTGCAATAATCTGACTGACAATTTTTGCTCAGTTCAGAAAACAGATTGTTCTTTGTTTCTCACATCCTACATATCACCTTTAATTTTGTTCATCAAACACCCACTCAGTCACTGAAGACACACTTGTCTCTAATTTAACCTGCATAAGGACTAGAACTCGGAAACACCTTGCTTGTTTGGTGTTTGATCTCTGTACAAACACCTTCATAGTCCTTGAGGCAAACTTAATTCTCCCACTGGGACTGATCATTCGCTGACCTATACTTTTTTTTAAAAAAAATCTATACTTCTAAACTTCTTGTTGAATTTTTTTTTATAATTATAATCCAAGCATTAATTTATTTTACAAGCAACATCTTTGCAATCCACTGACAGATGAACAGTGGATGAAAAGTCATCACTGATTTTTGATGAAGTTTATCATCAGAATGATTAATTAGTCGTTAGTGACAACAGTTGTGTTCTAGGGTTGTGAAGGTGTTGATGCTAATTTTAAAGGTATCGTTTACCAGGATATTCCTTTTTAATCCAGACACAATGCCTTGTAGGGCTAGCTCAAATCATTGGAGGATACCTTTCACTTAGTGATTCGCTGCTTCATTCTGGAGAAACAAATTTGTATTCCATATGCAAATAAGTAGATAAGTGCACCAAGAGTGGGTCCAAGCCATTTTTTGCACCCTTGCTCCTCCTGCTTCTTGTACCAATCCCTCCCTCTCCTTCTTCATTGCCAGGTCGAGGCTAGATCACTATACAGGAAACTGGTCCTGTCAATAAAAAAAGGAGAACGAGGGGTTGGCTGAGACCCACACAGCAATGCAAATTGAAAAATGAAAAAGTTATGGCACTTGGAAGACAGGGAGGAAAAAACTAAAACAAAAAACTAAAATTGGATTTTCATCTGAATGGGGTTGTTTGGGTGGCAATCACATGGATTTCTGCAAGCCCCATCTAGATGCATGGACTTTTCATCTGTAGAAAAAGCCTGCAACAAAATTTGTGAAGACATCTTAAGGGGTTAAGACATATTCTTGGCTTTAGCAAAACTTTGTATGACTTTTGTTGTACACTTGTACATTGGCTGCTGTACTTTGCATGCCCAGATTTGGAATGCCTTTGTTGGCACAATTAAGTCCCCAGCTTCAAGGTTTTATAAATGGTTTCTAAAGCCACGGATGCCAAAACACAGTGTGCACACTCTATGCCTTCAGCATATTTGAGAAGATAAAAGTAAAATTAAGTGAGCATGTGAGTCTGACCTCTAAGTTAGTTAGTGAGGCAGAAATGCTCTTGGCCACAACATGACCTAATTCTGGATTCGCACTGCAAAGAGCATCAGATAATCAGAACGTTAACCTGATCACTTTTGACCACATTATTCAAATTATTCCTGTTCCCTGATAAGATGGAAAAAATATTCACAGACAACATTAAGGCAAATATGTGCACTAGGCTGGGCTTGTAAAAACATCCCCAAGGGAAATCATTCTGTCTCAGGTCTCTCCAAGAAAAATGTGAGAGACTAAAAGAGATTACAAGATGCTGAAAGGTCACGCAACCTCTTATTCTACATTCGAGTCATGAAAATTAAACACATTCTTTCTTTTTTAATTGTAATTGTAAGAAATGTAAAACTCTGGCCCTCAGTAGGTCTGCTAAACTGAACTTAGGGCTCATTTGGATGGACAATAGGGTAAAAATGTCCACAATGTGCTGCCCGTTTGTGGGACCACAATGTGCAGGGCCGGCACTTCCATAGAGGCAAGGGGGGCAATTGCCCCCGGGCCCCGAGTCCTTAGGGGCCCCCGGCGCCGGTCCGCAAACTAGACTGTCTACTATTTTGCTGCGGCCGCCGGCCGGGTAACAGCGCTGAAAGCGCACATGGACTAATGGAAAGTAGTGAGGAGGGGGCGGGGCCCGCGGCCGCTGTGAGCTACGCTCTGCTGCCTCAGCCTGCCTGTCTCTTTAAGAGAGCAGTGGCTGCTGGAGCGTAGCTGCCGCACAGGCACGTCTTCGTGTTTGACGTTGCCACTGAGCTCCGCCCCCAGAGAGAAGAAGGAAGGAGCGAGCGCCAGGCTCCAGCCACCCACAGACTCAGTCTCTGCCAGGGAAGGCCCACACACAGCCTGAGCCAACTTCCAACAGGTAAGTGAAAAGATAACAACTGGATCCCATCTGCCACTGGCCCATGTTGGAGTTGGAGAAATGTGCCGGGGGAGGAAGTGTGCTGCCATGAGAGGGGGGGAGAGAGGGAAGTGTGCTGCCATGAGGGGGGGGGGAGCGTATTGCCATGTGGGGGGGGGGGAAGTGTATTGCCATGAGGGGGGGGGGAGAAGTGTATTGCCATGGGGGGGGGAGTGTGCTGCCGAGAGGGGGAGGGGAGGGAAGTGTGCTGCCATGAGGGGGAGGGGAGGGAAGTGTGCTGCCATGAGGGGGGGGCCCCTTATTGTTTTTTGCCCCAGGGCCCCATTTGACCTAGAACCGGCCCTGACAATGTGCTGCCCGTTTTTTTCACAGACCCCTACCCTTTAAGTGAATACATCTTGTGGAAAAAAAATTAAAGCAGGATGGTACATGCTGCAATTTTATGGGCACAGTTTTCTTTCTCAGTCTGTGTGGAAAATCGTTCATGTGAATTGACCCATTGACTTTGACATGTCAATGTCCAGTTCATTCTAAGCTTAAATAGCACTCACACGTAAAGAACATTGTCTGAATGAGTCCTTAGTTTTACATCCGTGTGTTACATCTATAATCCGAATAGTTAAATATTGATGCCCTTCTTTGGATTTTTGAATTTTCATGCCGATTTCACAGAGTTTCCACACCAAATATGCGGATTTTGACACAAATGCGTCCCAGATCTTACCCTTTGCATTGCAAAGGGTGAAATCTGCGCTGAAAATCTGCACAAACAATTAACATGCTGTGGATTTCAAAATCTGCTCCGTAGGTCAAATCTCATCTACTTAGCTGGTAAAAATGGAAAATCTATGTATAATATACACCGTGTGAATGTGGCCTTATGGTGTAACTATTTCACTGGGTTCTTACAGATCCTGTAAATGGTAGGTACGAGGTAGGAGACACAAATTTGCATAGAAAAAGATTGCTAAATAAGTGCTGCCTTCATTTGCATTACTCACTACCGAGTTCCAAACTGCGTCTGGAAAAAATGTCATGGTCATTAACTTTTCATGCAACTTTACATCAATCAATAGTAAGATGAATATGTAATATATCCCAAAATGCCTCTTGCTCCACTTACCATGCTCCATTGTCCTCCTAAACTAACTTTTACTTGAATTATCTACAGAATCCATCTCAAGACAGACAGGTAGTTCACAGAAGGATCAGTTACAGCTGCCCATAGAAGTCTAAGGAGCAGGGAGGGGGAGTGGGCTGTAGAGTAAGACATAAAGGCATGCTTCGGTAGCTAACTGTAAGCGCTTTACTGCCTCTCACCTACTGCTTTCACATTAATATTGTGAGCTCCATTGGGAGACAGCAAATGTTGATAATGTTTGTAAAGAGCTACTTAATATGTCAGCACTATATAAGTGAGCAAAAGAAAAATACTGCTTAGTACTTGTCTATACTGCCCTCCATGCTTTTCTACCTTTCTGTAAATGATATAGGGAAGTGATAAAGGAGCAGAATTTCCTCTACTTTCTGTGTGCAGTGCATGGGAGACATGATAGCAGCTAATTTTCATCTACTAGCTCATGGACAGTTGAGAATTGAGAACCCTAAAAATGTAGGCTACAAGTTATATAATATCCAGAAATTGTATTACTCATTTACACACAAGAAAGTGTATTCTAAAAAGTCACCTGAAAGTGTGGGCACACACTGCTCGCTGGCACGCATGTTGCTCCTGATGCCCGCACAGCCGCTGCTGCATCTCCACGTCGCGCGGATCAAAACATCCAGCCACAACAGGAACAAGCCTGCTATTGGCTGCCCACCCCCCATTACCAGATGTTTTGATCTGCGCAACGGGGAGATGCAGCGACGGCTGTTCGGGCATCAGGAGCGACGCGGGCACTGGGGAGCAGGGCCGGTGCAAGGATTTTTGCCAACACAAGCGAAGCTACATTTTGGTGCCCCCCCTCCATCCCCCCCCCCATGATCACATTACGACCCTCTATTGTGTCACACTTCTCTTCCCCCCGCCCCATGGCACATCATCCCCCCATGTCACATTTCTCCCCCTCCATTGCACAGACTACAGACATTTGATTTGTCCCCCCTCCCATTATGTCACCCGTGACCCCCCCCCCAATAATGTTGTGTAATAATTGTAAACAATATGTGCTCTGCGCTCATCACCTGCCACCTACTCTGCGGGAGTCGACAGTCCGTCTGGGCTGGCTTGGGCTGGCTGTGTGAGTCACAGTCAACAACAGCTGCTCCAGTCCCTGCTGCTGCCCACCGCGGAGCCACTCGCCAGTCACACACCCCCTGAGTGCCCCCATGACCACGTTGCTGTGCTGCCGCTCTGTGAGTGAGGACCGGGGCCGCATGGCACATGCAGGCTAGGGTGGGTGGCCGGGGGCACTGCGGCCCAACTTGCCGCAAGTGATTTAAAAAATAAAAAAAAAGGTAATTTTTCGGCCCCCCCCCCCTTCTCTGCGCCCTAAGGCAGCCGCTTGGTCTGCCTTATTATAGAACCGGCCCTGCTGGGGAGCGGAGTAAATATAACCTTTATGAGGGGCCCGGGCATTGGGGGGGCATTATGGGGGATGGATGACCCCTTTAAAGACAAAAACTAGCACAAAGCCAAGCATTGGCTGGATTAATGTAAAGCACAGCATTAAAGAAGTCTGCATCAAGGAAAACAAGTTCTCTAGAATGTTAAATCAGTCTTCATAATCTGTCAGTTTTATAGAATAATCTTTGGGGGTTGTCAGGAAAGTTCTCATTTCACAGCTATAAATCTTGGATGGAGGAAGAATAGTTGGTGGAAGCCCCTTTTGTGTTTTACCATAATGATGCAATTGTGCAAAAATGAAGGGGGTCATTTATCAAACCGGTGTAACGTAGAACTGGCTTAGTTGCCCTTAGCAACCAAACAGATTCCACATTTCATTTTTAACTGCTCCTTTGGAAATTGAGAGGTGAAATCTGATTGGATGCTATGGGTAACTAAGGCAGTTTTACTTTATACCATTTTGATTAATCTCCCCTGAAGTTTGTAAAAATAATTGAAATTTGTTGAGTTTCACATGGACGATAATGATTGGTCTCCTCAGAGGCATGACCTCAGCCTCAATGAAGATCTTTAGCGTGAATTGAAAAGATGAATGTAAGATACATCTTTTTAAATAAATTACCAACCTTACTAAAGTTCTTTTAACTTAATTTAGTCTACTTCAGGGCTAATACAAACAATAGGGAAATGCAATACACAGAACCCAAATAAAATAGTAAAGGGAAAGGAGAAGACTTAACTTCAAAGAGGCTATGGAAGCACCAGGACCTCAACTGAGATCTAATCACAAACAATCCACAGTCACAGAAGCTATAAACTGTCCAGTATAGTGGGAGAAGCAACTAGAAATAAGGAAGGTTAAATGACCACATAAGCAACATCTGAAGGCAAGGGGTGTGGCCATTACCAGAAACAACACCTATTGATCCACAAGGAAAACCACGTGTTACCAGTCTCACAGATCTCCTGCCACTCACTGTCACCGGGACGTCCGTATGTCTCGGTATGTCCGTGACCTCTAGTTTGAGTCTCCTTCTGTAACAAAACTACAATCTAAATAGGCAATGACAGCTACAGGCAGCAAGATGTAAGTTGTAGTTCTGCAATAGCTGGAAAGCTACATGTTGGAGATCGTTGATGTAGATTGAAGGACTAGGAAATGAATGGATGGCTAGCTTAACTTTTCTGAACCTCAATTCCTTATTAATTTCCTTCATTTGGTGCTCAAAGAAACCTTGTAAAGGTAAGGACACTTTCACCAGTCTTTGCAGTGGTAGATCCTTGGAAGGTGGGAGAACGTAGAAAGGGTAAGTTAAGTTTTACTTAGGGCTTTTCCCGCTAATAACATTCATAGCAAGTTATGGAAAGCTTTAACTCATAATGTCCTGTTATTCGCATTCATTTGCTACTTTGGGGCCTCTTCTCCATTCTACAATTTAAAGCTGCAAAAAAAAATAAAAAAAATACACACAATACAAAGAAAAGCGTAGACAAATTAACTAAAATAATAGTGCAACTAAAATAATAATTGTATTATATATAACACTGAGATGTAACTAGATACTAGCCTTGCGTTAATTGACATATGTGCTGTAGGATGTTATCATCACTCCCAATTACATCCCTGGGGTGCAAGCGCTCATAGCTTTTAACCAATGTTTAATAAATTAAAGTGTTTTAATCAACTCCAAAGCTGAGATGATAACACCAGGATCTATTTTAATTTCACGTTCTTTGATCTCTAGACAATTGCATATTAATTACACTTATGTGTTGTATCTATAATCATCTTCTAGATTTTTAAAATAAAACTTTTTCCATGCATAGAGCATCTATCTGCTAAAAGAAAGCAGCGCAGAATTGTCCAATATCATTGCTAATGTTAGATGGACTTTTCTCTAGGATCAGTGATCTGGATCAAGTACTGTAGTGTCTAATATACTGCACTATTATAATCTTAGGTTTTTGTAGTAGATATAGGTGGCTGAGAACATATGGCATAGTCCATAATATAGTACAGAGTATATAGCTTATAAACTTTAGGTAGCCTGAAATGAATTCCTCTGGAATTCTTTAGAAAGCTACCCAACATTTTTATACTTTTCAGATCCTCAAAAATAGTATAAAAAGTCACACTTTTAGAATATAATTTGTCATAGCTGTTGAGCAAAACATATACGGCTGCCCAGATTTGGCTTGCTTTGTTAATTCCGGCTTTGAGATCCGGTAGAGGATCTCAAAACCAGAATTAAACTGATCCGTGCCATTTAATGCATCCGTTTCATCCGGATCCGGTTGTATAAAATGTAAACTGAAAAAACGCTAACAAAAAAAATGAATCCAACACCACTGACTTACATTGATTTTCATGCCAGATCCGGTTTGTTCCGTTTCGCAGACTGGACACAAAACAGCAGCTTGCAGTGGTTTTGTGTCCAGTCAAAAAATGCAACAGAACAGAATGCATCCTGATGCACCCTGATTAGTTTTGTCCCCATTGACAATGAATGGGGACAAAACTGATCAGTTTTGGCCAGGTTTTGAGATCCTCTGCTGGATCTCAAAACCGGAAAGCCACAAGGCAAGTGTAAAAAAAAAGGCCTTAGACAGCTATATTTCCTTATTTAAAGTGGATCTGCCAGAAGTTTTCACCCCTCAAACTGCTGACAGCAGTATATACTTTAGGTGAGAGGGAGAACAAGTCAAACTTACCTGGTGTGATGGACATCCAGGTTTCATAACAGTGAATTTTTATTCTCCCTGGTGCCAAGACCACATGTACTTAGGAGGTTGTACCTGCCTGGGCTCTCTGAAAGCTCCCCAGCTCTATTGTTCTCCTGAGGGTCTAAATCGATTAAAAATTCCCTTTAAAGTGCAGCTAAACTTTTTAAAACTTGAATGTTGTAAATGTCCTAAAAAGAATTTTGGTAATATATGTTAAGAATGTATTTTGCTTTTTTAATAGAGAAATAGGCATCTGAACTTTTCTTCTCCTAAGCGCTGTAAAATCTCAACATTTGTACACCGCTGACATGGATTTCACTGTACTGTGCAATGGGGCCACAGCGAGCGCTGTGTACAGATGGCTGCTTCTGCCTGTGCCCCCTGATCTGTAAGTGCTGTGCCAGGATTTAGCTAAGATCAGGGGGCACAGACAGGAGCAGCGATGTGTACACAGCACTCGCTGCAGCCCCATTCCACAACATAGTGGAATCTGTCCACCACTGACATGTTAGAAGTGGAAACATTTAGTGATTTTACAGCGCTTAGAATACAAGTTTAGATTCCTATTTTTCTATTTTAAAAAAGCAATACATTAATGGAGTATATTTTAGGACATTTTCAGCTTTTTTAAATAACGTTTTTAAGTTTAGCTACTCTTTAAGGCAATAAATGCAAAATATAGATCACTATTTTAGCCTCTTTAGTCTTTAATCGCAAATATATAGCAACATTATAGGAAATAAGGTAATAATTGCTGGTGGGTATACCAGCACGCACCTGAAAAATTGTGTATCACTAGTCATTTTACTGCAATCATTAGGCTACATTCAAATGACACTGAAAAACAGTCGTGTGACGGCAGTTTTTGTAATGGAGGTCACACAGCCATTTTTAGAACAAATGCAGCTATTAAAAAATAGAACATTTTGAGCTGCTTTTATGGTCAGATGAACCCCATTAAAATCAATGGTACCATTTTTAATGGCCATTAAACAGGAGTGCACCCGTCTAGTGGCTGTTAAAAACAGGTACACTAGTGGATAATGGCCTTTTCAGGGTTAAAGTAAAAAAAAAAATTACTCACCTCATCCACTTGTGCAGGCAGAGGCAGTCTTTCCACTCTTGATGCTGAAGGACATGTACTCGAACCCTGGGAACACACCTAAGCGTTTTTCAGCGAGTTCAAACGCGCTGAAAAACGCACAACAAGTGAAAACCCATGTATTCCAATGGACATGGTTCACACTTGAGCGTTTTACAGTGCGTTTGAACGCGCTGAAAAACGCCAAACGCAAACGCTTGTGCATGAGCTTCTTTGGGGCGTTTGTCCAAGCGTTTGCACCCATTGAAAAGCATGGGAACGCGCATATAAGAAAATATGCACGTTTTCCGCTTCAAAAACGCGCATATGATCGCGCGTTTTTGTAGTAAAACCCAGCAGAAAGGCAGAATCTCCACCCACCTTTGCTGGGTGGGGATTCTTTTTTTCTGCAAACTGTAAGCTGTCAATCAAAAAACGCCCCAAATACGCGTGTTGCAAAAATGCAAAAACGCCGAAAAAAACGCGCGTTTTCCGCGGAAAAAACGCTCAAAAAAACGCCTGATCCAAAAAAGTCTAGGTGTGTTCCCAGCCTAAGCGTCATGACATCACCATGTGCTCCCAGCAATCATGTTTGGAGAGCATGGTGACGTCATCACACTGAGAACATTATGACTGCTGGGGGCCACTATGGGTAACATTATTACTGCTGGGGACCACTATGGGGGACATTATTCCTGCTGGGGGCCAATATGAGGGACATCATGTATACTGCAGTTCATGGGATTCTATTTTAAAAAAAGCCGATGAAAATATCCATTGGCTGCATCTATTTTAAAAAGGAATTTTACATCTAGGGAGCCCAGTGGAGCCCCCAAGGCTCTGGGGTGAAAGAGCCAGCGCTGGGAGGCAGGTAAGTTTCCCTTCGCAGGTCTGACCAGGAGGGTGAGATTGCCAGACCCCCCTCCCCTTTCAATGGTGTACAACCCCTTTAAAATTTTGGAATGTTCAAGTCAAAGTCCTGATTTTAATCCAATAGAAATGTGTGGAAGGACCTGAAGCGAGCAGTTCATGGGAGGAAATCCATAACCTAGTTGAATCTGTTTTGCATAAAGGAATGGGCTAAAATTCCACCAAACCGATGTGCAGGACTCATCAAGAATTGCTGGAAACATTTGTGCAGTTATTGCTGCCCAAGGGGGTCACGCCAGATACTAAAGCAAAGGTTCACGTAGTTTTTCCACTCATAGTCATGATATTGGATCATTTTCCTCAATAAATAAATAAATGAGTAATTCTAATATTTTGACTCATTTATCTGATTTGGTTATCTTTATCTGCTTTTAAGACTAAATCTGATGTAGTTTAAAGGGGTTATCCAACCCCTATAATGACCCCCCCAATGCCCGGGCCCCTCCTATACATTATACTGACCTGCTCCCTGGCACCCGCGTCTCTCTGGATTCCTGCACGGCCCCGCTGCATCTCCCCGATGCTCGGATCAAAACATCCAGCGATGGGGGTAGGAGCCAATAGCAGGTCGCGAGTGACGCTATGGAGGCTCGTCACCCCTCGCGGCCTGCTTTTGGCTGCTACCCCAATCGCTGGATGTTTTGATCCACGCAACAAGGAGATGCAGCGGAGACAGTGCAGGGATCCTGAACGACGCGGGTGCAGGGGAGCAGGTAAGTATAATGTATACAAGAGGCCCGGGCATTAGGGGGATCATTCTAGAAATATAGAAGTATAAAATTGCTAGCATGTAGTACATTACTTCTGCAGTATTGGCAGACTACCTTCAATTGAATAAAGGGTTTTCCAAACAAGACAACCTCTTCAAGCAATATCCTTTTGCTTCTACTTTTCAGGCGGCCTATTGTTGGTACTAGATTGAATTCTTTAAATAGGCATTTCACACCTAGCAAATAGCAGATAATTAAACTCATGAGAACAATACTAAATCTCATAATCAAAGTATAAGAGTTTATTAGATTGTTTTACACAACCTAATATAATTTAACAGTTGGATAAGAGGATAATAACATATAGCCTGATGAAGTATTCATGTCGGCTTCACTAACTGTGCCGATGACATCTGAAATTCGAAACCCAACAACAGGTATTTATTCTTCAATTCTGGATCTTTCACATGTTGAATGAAGAACAGTGGATGCATATGACTCATGCTAAGGAAAGCAAATATTAAATTATTAGCAGGCTGTAATCATGAAAATAAACTATAGAAATGCTGTTTTGATTTACGAAAGGATGAAAATTCTTCCTCTGCGTGACAGCAATTGATGCTAATTTTAAGATTATGAATATTTATGCCGTTTTATTCTAACTACAGAAAGCAAAAAATAGATACATCAAATGCAAAGGTAGTTTGCAGTTCTTAGTGCAGATCTGGTTTTGACAAATGAATGAACCAGTAGAATATAGGCAGTTCAACGGCTGAAACTTATTCCTTATATTACGTATGAATGAAACAGACATTTCTTATAGTGATCAGAGCTCCAAATCCTCTGCATCAAATTCTGACTTTCTTCGGCATTAGATGGAGCCGGGGTGTCTACTGAATACTGTTGGACACAGAACCCCGCATTAGGGTGTATTCGGACATGGCAGCTGAGAAGTGTGGCAATATGCATGCATTGTTACCACCAATTGCTGTGATTGATAGTTTTTGCCTCCAGAACTAAGGGCATTATAAACTAGAGATGATCCTGTTGGCAAAACATTCACTTTCTTTAAGTGACCTGGCCATTTTGGTATTTTGGCTCCAGTACTGGAGCTGTCCAATACACTGACTGAGCCGATGAGTCCTGATATTCATGAAGACCCGTCTCTCTCCCCAACCACCCTCTGTTGATTTACTACAATTAGCATCAGGGTGCAGGGAGTAATAAAGGCATCATGAATATCAGGAATATAAGCAAAATGATGGGTCAATTAAACGGGTTTCCTGGTCCTTTCATATTGATAGCATATCCTGAGTACAGGAAATCAATATCTGATAGGGGGTCTGACCTTACTAAATCAGCTGTTCTGTAGTATCGTCAGCCCTGGAAGTCAGTGCTCGACTACAGCTCTATCCAATGTGTGTAGTGTACGGTGCTGGTCCTGCAATTCTGCTCCCATTCACTTCAGTGAGGATAGGTCATCAATATAAAAGTTCCCAAAAACCATGTGCAGCACATGTCATCTCTTTGAAGATGGCAGCTACTCCAGAGCAGACCAGACTCCACAGCCGATGGGTGCCTGCTGTTTTACATAGCAGACACTCGAGGCTAATGTCTACGATCGGGAATAACAACCTCATATTCAGTGGTCAAATGTGACCACATCATCTGAGGCTGCTTTCCCCAGGAGCACTTCACTCCCAGGTCCTGAACGGCTTCCCCTGAACTGAGATTGGGGAAGCCGTTCATTCATGTTAATAGCATGGGTTTCTCTGAAGAGTTCCATGCTATTACAGCTGTAGTTCTTATGGAGGCAAAAATTGAAATTTTTCATGTCCTCAAAGGAACCCAGTGACCTAAGTTAAAGCAACCAAAAAAATGTGAATTCATCTGCACTGATTTTTGAAACTGAGACCAAAATGGTTTTAAAATCGGTTTAAAAATGTGTTACTTTAAAGGCCATCTGTCAGCAGATTTGTACCTATGACACTGGCTGACCTGTTACATGTGCACTTGGCAGCTGAAGGCGTCTGTGATGGTCCCATGTTCATATGTGCCCGCATTGCTGGGAAAAATGAAGCCTCTAGGAGCAATAGGGGCGTCATTATTACACCTAGAGGCTTAGCTCTCTCTGCAACTGCCGCACCCTCTGCACTTTGATTGTCAGGGCCACACAGTGTAAGGCCTCATGCACACGACCGTTGTTTGATTCCGTGTCCGTTGTGCCGTTTTTCGTAATTTTCTGCGGACCCATTGGTTTTCAATGGGTCCGTGGAAAACTCGGCAAATGCACCATTTGTCCTCCGCGTCCGTGGTCCGTGATTCCAGTCCGTCAAAAAAATATAACCTGTCCTATTCTTGTCCGTGAAAAATGGTTCACGGACCCATTCAAGTCAATGGGACCGTGAAAAAATGCGGATGGCCATCCGTGTGTCATCCACGTTCCGCGTCCGTTTTTTTTGCGGATCCCTTGGCAGGCACTTGGCAAAAATTGTCAGCCTGTCTTTTGGTAAAATCTTTTGGGTCATGTCCGCTAAAAAAAACGGATGACACACGGAAACACAATGGCAGGCAAAAACGGACACGGATCACTGAACAACGGAACTCCTTTTTGCGGACAGCATAAAAAAACGGTCGTGTGCAGGAGGCCTAAGGCTACTTTCACATTTGCGTTTTGCTGTAGAGTATAGAGATCTGTTACAGGGTCTCAAAACTGCAGCAAAATTCTTCTGTTTTCTCCCCATTAATTTTCAGTGGGGACAAAACTGAACAAACTTGAACGGAGTGCACCAGACGCATTGCTTTCCGTTTCATTGCGTTGCCATGCCACACACAGAACACAGCAAGCAGCAATTTTCTGTACGGCATGAAATACTGAGCAAGATGGATCTGGTGTAAATCAATGGTGCCAGATCCGTTTTTTTGGACACAAAAAAACCCGGATCCAGCGACCATTGATTTACAATGGTATTAGTGCTGGATCCGTCTTGTTCATTTGGGATATAATATAACCGGATCCTTTCTGAATGGAGGTAGACGGTTGTATTATTGAACGGATGCGTTTTTGCTAATCCCTGCCAGATCCAGCAAAAACGCAGATGTGAAACTAGCCTAAACGTGATCACACCTCGCCCTGTCAATGAAAGTGCAGAAGTTGTGACAGTTTCAGAGAGTGCAGAGGCTCTAGGTGTAACAGTAACGCCCCCATTGCTCCTAGAGGCTCATTTGCACATATAAAAACTTCTTTTTTCTCAGCAATGTGGGCACAAATGAACATGGGACCAACACAGATGTCTTCAGCTGCCAAGTGCACATGTAACAAGTCAGCCAGTTTCATAGGTGTAAATCTGCTGACAGATGCCCTTTAAAGGGGGTTTCCAGATTATGACTTTTTTAACTAGCCCCCTGATTGTTTGGTGCCCAGGCTGTGCTCAGCGGTCTGCTAGTTCCTGGTCTTTTTACTTCTGGCCAGGATATGGATGGGGGTCACATACCAAACGAAGTGGTGAGAAGAGTTGAGTTTGAGTTTTTCAAGAGACACCAAACTCTTCGGGAGGGCTAGGTAAAAAAAAAGTCCATAATCTTAATTTGTGTACTTGAAAATCATTGTTTTATCAATTATTTATAAAATAATTTATTGAATATATGAGTGAAGTTTTCCTTATTCGCTATACTCTACAAAGAAGCATGTACAGACTGGATCCTGGTAAAATGGGAATGTTAATTTACAGCAAAACTGAGCTTTATAACATTAAGACATTTCCAGAACTGAAGGATGAGTATTCGGAGATTTGTAATACATAAAACAAGCAGCTATTATATAACATCTGAGCACTTTTATTGACCAAGGGCTGTTTAATGACTCCAAAGAGAATTAGTTTGCCCGAATAGCCTAATATAATGACAGGGATGTTCTGTTAATGTATTTCAATAGGATTACTTTAGTGCGGTCCCAAGGAAAAATGTGTGATTTGTCTTGTGATCACAGCATGTGCGAAAAATATCACAAAGCTTATCTATTGAATTTATGTTTTCTTTCCATTGGAATCATGTTATGCAGTATTGCTATGTGAAGTCAATTTACCTGCACAATAGTGTCATAGCAATTTATATGATGGCTGCTTTCAAGTTTTATACGTATCTGGGGTCATTTGTATTCCTTGAGGCAAAGTATAAAAGTCACCTGCATGTCAATCACTGACAGGTTCTGAAATGTTATAAATCATAAATGGATCTCAGGTGGTTGTAAGACATGGATATTTAAGTGGAGGAATATTTCTGG